>CABHPH010148391.1:0-22758 GCA_902168325.1 Peromyscus nudipes
GAATATATGTTTCCCCTGGCATATAGCAGATAGTTAATGAATATTTTCTTTTTCACTAATTGTGACGTGGTGGCTGAATAATCCCTCCTTTCCACCAAAGATATCAATGCTATAATCCTTGTGTGTGTGTTATATTGCACAGAAGAGATTTTACAAACTTGATTGAGTTCAGGATCTGGAGATAACTGATTATCCTTGGATACCTGCTGAGCCTCCTGTAAACCTGGAGTCCTTACAGGAAGGAGACATAAAGTCCAAGGTCAGAGAGAATTATGTGATAAGAGAATCTGAAGTCAGAATGATGTGGCCAGATGAATTGTGGGAATCCTCTAGAAGCAGGGCAAGGTATTTGATGGCAGGGCCCTACCCCAGAGCCCCCAGAAGGAATGCACCTCTGCCAACACACTGATTTTAGCCTTGTAAGACTCAGTGACTTCTCTGACCTCAAGAATGGGAAGATAATTCATTATGTTTCCAGCCACAACAGCAGCAAGAAGCAGACACAGATGACTGAGCTCCACGTGCCCTTTCATTCCCTTCCTGCAAGTGTCCCTTAAGCCTAGAAATCTAAAAATGACATTTCCCAGAAACTATGACAGCTGGGATCCAGCCATCGACATAATCCCATTTAGATGCATCTGTACATGTTATCGAGGGCAGAGGTGAGGCAGGGATGAATTGACCATGTTTCACTAGGAAAACATGTTTGTGGGAACAAATTCTGGTGGCAGATTGGTGCTTTGTGGGAATTGGGAAGCAATTGATGAGGAGGGAGTATGGATTCCCAAATTCCCAGCAGCCTTCTGACTTCTCACCTTCCTGAAAGAGGAAGCTGTTCTACCAGTTGGTAAAGCTCCCCCACTGTGTCCTGGGGGTCTCCCAAGGGCTCAGCCTAGACGTGCCCTGCCAGCACTCCCAATTTCCTGTGCAGGTAACTCTGTGTCCTCAACTTCTTTCTGCTTAAAATAACTATAGTTGTCTCTCTTTGCCATATCAAAACCTGGAATGATGCCTCCTGAAGTCTTACTCCATCCCTGGGGAGGTGGAAGATCCCTACTGATAGATTTGACCTTGATGTTCTCAGAGATGCATAGCCACTAACCAGCACATTTCATTTGCTTTTCTTTAACCAGATCTTCTCAAGTTTGAGTTTTCCTCTTATGGAACAACAACATGATAGTAATTTTCATGGGTCCAGACAATAGGGATTGCTGTCAAAATTTAAAGGGAGTTAGGGAGATGGCTCAATCAGTAAAATGCTTGCTGCACAATCATGAGGACCTGAGTTCAGGTCCCCAGCACCAACATCAAAACTCAGGAATGGTGTTACGTGCTTATAATCATTGCCCTGGGGAGGAGGATATAAGAGTGTGCCTGGAGCTCACTGGCTAGCTGACTTAGCCAAATGAGTGAACTCTGGGTAGAATGAGAGACGCTGTCTCAAAAAAGTTAAGGTGTAGAGCCATCAGAGAAAACAACCACCATCACTTCTGGCCTCTACACACCGGTATACTGGCACACACATGCATACACCACACACAAAACATGTACACATGCACATACCACACATACACACAAAAATATTTAGAGACATTGTATAAGGCAATGTCCCCTAATCTTGTAAAAATAATTTTGAAGACCACAATGAAGGGAAAATATGTGATTGGAAGGCTCCCAGAAGAAAGGACATTTATTATTTCTCTCCCTTTGAAAGTTCAGCAAAGCTCTAGAACTCTACTTACATTGATTTAGACCCATAATTCTGAAAGATAGTCTTTTGCATATGATTCTTCATTCATGTGAATGGTTGCAAAAAAAGAAAGAAAGAAAGAAAGAAAGAAAGAAAGAAAGAAAGAAAGAAAGAGAGAGAGAAACACATGACTGTCTTCAGAAGCTTTCAGAATTCCCAGAAATCATTTGGAATTTTCAAAATTTAATCTACATATCTCATACTTTTAAAAATGGCTTTTAAAAGACACACACAGAATAATAAGTCATGGGGGATTCAAGGATATGGAAATTAGTAAATTTAGTTAAAGATATAGATGAGTAAGGTTCAATTAAACTTAAGCTATCTTTCTATAGCTCTATCCTGCCCTGGACACTTTGACTTGTTCTTTAGTCCCTCATTTTTTTAAAGAGCATAGACCAAAATTGACAATATTTTTCTAAACAGAGCCACATATTTAGTGTTTGGGGATCTAAGGATTATCTGATCTCTGTTGAAGCTATTCAGTTCTGTCCTTATAGTTACAGAAGTGCTTAAGACACAAATATGAGCCCAGCTAAGGTCCAATAGAGCTGTATTTGTAAGCACTGAAACTTGAATTTTGTACTGCTTTCCCATATGCACTATATACTACTGTTCTGCGGACATTTTATCAACCATTTAATGTTGGAGACCCACCTAGACTGTTTGATCCAAGTATGTGTGGAATTTCCTGCTTGGAGTCTTGCAAAACAAGACGACCTTGGCCTAACCATAGAAAGGCCTCATTCAATAACAACAGGGGTCTAGGACCAAAGCGACCTCACCCTAACCTTCCCTTAGGAGTTCCCATTCTTCTTGCAAACAGATGCTAATCAGCCAGCTGCAAGAGCCTGGGGCCAAAGAGACCTCGCCCCATCACTCTGACTTCTGATAACCTTCCACTCTCCTTGCTTTCCCTGCCCCCCTGCCTGAAGCCTCAGCATATAAAAACTGCAGCACTCATTTCAATAAACGGAGCCTTGACGCGACTCAGACTGACTCTTGTCAATTATTTTATGCGCCTGGCTCTCTTCCTTTCTCTCCCCATGATTCCCTCAGGTGATTCAGAGCTTGAGACCCACGAATAACTGGACCTGCTGGACGGGTCAATTTAAAAATGGACATGAGATTGTTCTGGCCGTCCATCTTGTCCAAGTTCTCAGTGTGAAGAGGACAAGGTTGTGCAGCGGGGATGGAGCTCTTGCCTTCTGAATTCCCATGTTTCCTGGGAGAGAAGCAGTGATTTTCCTTTGTCTTTTCTTCCTGTGCACACATAGCTCTTCCTCCTCCTCCTCCCAGATTGGCTTCCAAACATCACAGAAACTTCTCTGGCGATATCGGACTACTTCCTCCTTAAATGAGCAGGGCAGTCAGAAACCACAGAGAGCACAGAATCCCCTCCCGGCTTCCTCGGAGCTCCACCTCTCAGACTTTAGCTCCTTCTTCAGAACAGTGTCACTCAGCTATTTCTCCAGCAAACTGATGTGAGGTCACCGGCTGTCACCTCACCTGCTACACAGAATTGGGTGACTGAGTACACAGATCCCAGGCAGGCCTTTCTGGCTGTTGGGAGGAGGGGCTTTAGAGTGCCTTGACGTAGGGTAAGGTGCACCAGCTGCAGAGTGACATGACAACAGTGGAGGGGGAGGAGCAGGTGATAAGACAAGGGGCTTACTGCCCTGTGTTGCGCGCCTCCCCATTCACCGGCAGACGTTCCCTGATGCCAGTGGGGCATGCGTCACGACCAATGGCTCAGTCTTTCTTCGGCAAAGGCTTACACTCTCACCACCGCTGCTGCTTTGTGGCAACACCAGCAGAGCCAGCATTTAGCATCTGAAGCAAAATCCAGGGTTGTTGTTTTTCCTCCTCAGTGCAGTAAAGAAAACTAAAATCGATTTGAAGAGTACAGAGAATTTTCTCATAATCAAAGAATCTCAAGAAAGTGAAAAATGGAAAGATTAAGCTTGAGGAAGGAGACTAAAAGAGCATCTTGAAGATAAATGACTGTTGTTGTCTTTTTAAATGTTACAAAGATTAATAAGGCAATATAACATAATCACAAGAGGAGTGAGTCACAGCCTTATGATGTCACTGTGATCCATCTTTATCTGACCACTTTACTAATTAAAAAATTTTATAATCCTAACATTTTAAATGGCTTTAGTTTCTAACATACAGATGTTAGCTTTTAAATTTTACACAAATCTTAGTAACATTTCCAAACAAACATAAATATCAGTCATCATCAGGATGAAGATGGATAGGGCTATGGACTTGCTGACCATGTTTCAGTCCTATGCTTTTTATCTCTATTGTATCCACATTCTCGGCACAAAAATAATTAGCTGAGGTCTGCCAGCTTCCAGCACCTAACTTTCTTCTACTATGAATCCTTTGTGATTATTAGAGATAATACAACAGTTACCAGAAGTCTCTCATTAATCTTCTGCTTTGATGGCGTGTTCACACTCTCAAAGATTTTTCAGCCAAGAATTCTTGATGTAAATCTAACAGTTTGGCCATCAGTGATCATTAGTGTCACATCTAAGAAACAATTCTAGTGAGTGTTATTTATCAAAAGGAGCCAAAATGTGCCGTTTATGGTCCTAATTGCAATATTTACTCAGATGGCCATATTTATCCACAACAGAAAATAATGCCAGGCAGCTGCTACAACTTCCACAAAAGGCATGTGAGGCAACAAGGCCCAGTTCTGCGGAGTGGTGTCTGTCTTAATTAGGATTTCTATTGCTGTGACAAGGCATCATGACCAAAAATATCATGAGAGGGAAAGGGTTTATTCCATTTTACCGTTTACAGTCCATCACTGAGGGAAGTCAGGGCAGGAACTCAAACAGGACAGGAATCTGGAGAACAGATAATTCAGAGGCCATGGGAAAATATTGGTTACTGGCTTGCTCTCTCCTGGCTTGCTCAGTCTGCTTTCTTTTAGCACCAAGAATCAACTGCTCAGGGTTGGCATTGCCCACAGTGAGTTGGTCCTGTGCAAATCAACCATCAGTCATGCCACAAGCTTGCCCACAGGCCAATCTGGTGGAGGCACTTTCTCAATTGACCTTCTCTCTTTCAAAATGACTCTAGCTTGAATCTGGTTGACATAAAACTAGACAGCACATGCCCATGTAAAGAAATACTACTTGTATTTATAGAGTACTCTATGATGGAGGTAATAAACCTGGCGATTGAGACACTACCATTTCATTCACACGCAACAGATGCCTGTTAGCAGGAAGCATCCTCTACTCTTACCGAGATACCAGGATGTCATGGACTGCTGGTCTCTCTCCTGCCCCTCAGTCAACTCTGGAGCCAGTAATTTTATGGCCTTGTGCTATGGTTTGGGTTAGGTTTGGAGTCTACCAGGAGCCTGGCCCTTAAGAATAGAGAGGGCTGCTTAACTAAGCACCGTCTATGGCTGGGCACAAAAAGTGAAGGTAGAGTGGCTTCCTGGTCCCACTCTTTGGGTTCCTTCATAACCTGCTAACATGATCTGATTTTGCAATACAGCTGTGCATCATTGGGGATATGTTCTAAGAGTCATCACTAGAGAATTTCATCATTATGCAGACTTCCAGAGCATACATAGATGGGTAGGTTAGTCCATACTTGGGGCCTCTTGACAAAACCAAGAGACTTACTAAACAGGACATATATGAGGCTATTGCTGGTCTGACATGCTACACTGATTCTTAGCAAACATTTTTTTTTTAGGAATCAGGAAAATGCAAATAAACAACTTGGAAATTTCCAGCAAGTTCTCCTCTGACCATACAAGAGTCACGGTACATGCATACCCCCCCATAAATAACATACTTCACACCTACCAAGATTGCATTAATATCCTGTATGCCCTTCCTTGAACTACCACAGCAAATAAATGCAAGTTAGGTACTTCAAGAGATTTGGAGCTGGGCTGCAGCTCAGTGGTAGAGGGGTTGGCATAGGTCCTGGCTTAACATCTGAGAACTACAAAGAAAAACAGAGCCAGACACTTATTCTCTCGCTGCTGTGGGAAGCTGGGGTCCAAAATTAAGAGGTCAGCAGAGTTACCCCACCCCCAAAAAGAGAATCTGTTCAGCTAGCTTCTCATGCATTCTGATTATCTCTGGCAATCCACACATCCTGGCTTTGGTTGGCATGAATCCAACCTCTGCTCCATATAGTGTATTTTCCCTGTGTGCCAGTCGGCATCTGCTCTTTCTTAGGGACACTCAGCATGTTGACTTAAAGCTTAAACCAGATGACTCACCTTAGCTTGCTGGCATACACAATTCTCCATCTTCAAATATGGTCACAATCACAGGCATCTGAGGTAGAACTATAGCAAAGTTTATTGGGGAAGATAATTTGTCTCATAACACTGCCTAAATACTTTGTGCAACATATGCTCTAGCAAAAATAAATAGATAGATGATAGACAGACAGACAGACAGACAGATGTAGATAATAGATTAGATAGATAGTAGATAGATGATAGATAGATAGATAGATAGATAGATAGATAGATAGATAGATGATAGACAGACAGATGCTTGGATGGATGGACGGATAGATAGGATAGATAGATAGATAGATAGATAGATAGATAGATAGATAGATAGATAGATAGATAGATAGATAGATAGACAGACAATAGGCCAAGGATCCAAGAAGCCTGGAACCTCATAAGAAAATAAGGTGTGATGTCTCAGGATGACCCTAGAATCAACTAGAGCAAACAACCCATTTCTCTGCCTTTGGGAAGAGGAAGTAAGGGACACCAAAAGCTTGATGGTTTTGAGCCAGTGAGGAAGAAGTCTACTGTGAGATACAAAAGATACCAAAAGGGGAATATAGGATATTCTCATATGTATGCAAGTTTTTGAAAATAGCAACCCAATCTCTAGCTCCACAAGGAAGTAAGAATTTCCAAAAATAAAATGTCACCCCCAAATGGGAAATCATCATTTAAATGGAATATGTGGGAAAGGTTTGGAAGAAGGGAAAGGCATGGGGAAATGATGTAATTATACTAAAATCTTAAAAAAAAGAAGAAGAAATTTAAAAAGAGAATTGTTGCTCATATTAAAAAAAAGAAGACCTTGAAAATTTATAACTAAATTTTATTACATTGAAAAAAAACTTGGCTTGATCCTAAACATTTACAAGATCCTATAATAATGAAAGTACTGAATGTTGGTTTAATCAAGAAACTCCCTGGAGGACAAAGAATGGAAAGGAAGTGACATTTAAGAGGGTAAAATTTTCAACTGTTGTAAATGGAAATGAATAAATAATGTTGAGATGATAACAAATCAAGAAATATCATTATAGCATAACCTTAAGTACACAGATCAATATAAAAGCTAGCTACTATAGTTAAAGCTTTGCCTCTGAGGGGTACAACTGGGGCAGGGTGGAGGAAGTTGTGACAGGCACTCAGGTCCACTAGAGATTACAGTATTTTTGGAGCTACTTGATTTTTCTGAATCTTTATAGAAAATATTTTTACTTTTAAATATTTTTAAAATAAAAAAAAAAACCCTTTTGTTAAAACCTTTGCACTGATCCTTCAGAGAACTGGTTCTTCTTCCACCGAGCCCCCATAATCCTCTTCATGTGACTTTATTACAGTTTTCCACATTTCAATTGTTAGGTTCTGCCAAACCTTTCTACTTACGTGGAGCCTACTCACTGCCGCACTGACTCCAGTTGGCACCAAGCACAGTTTGGCCAGATGCGATGTGAGTAAACACCTTTCCCTTGAGAAACAGAAATCACTCTAGACCTACCTCACTGAAGGCCCACCCTGTCTTGTCCTGTGAGCAATTGATTGCCGCTAACCCACTTCTGGCCTCCTTCTTCCTCCTGCATCCCATCTGCGCATCAGGCTGATGGATCCATTTCTTTGGGGGTTCCTGGCTCCTCTACTCCTCACTGCAGTGTCTTGCTGTGAAGACAGCTACCCTCTGATGCCCAAACTTCATAGTTAGAATTGGCTCCTCTGATTTTTAGGGTGGACTGAACTTCCAACATTCTTCATTCTAAGCCACCGTCACCTCAAGCACTCACAGGTCTCACCCCCACTCACACTCCCAGAAGAAGCTGAGATCTTGCTATTCTACTGAGATTAGAACACAGACTCCACACACAAGCTCCCAGCATCACAGTTCACTCAGACTCCTTCAACCAAATTTCTTAAATATCTGTTCTAAGGCTTAGTGTTGTGGTCCACACCTGTAATCCCAACACTCAGAAGGCAGAGGCAGAAGGATCACCATAAGTCCAAAGCCAGTGTAGGCAATGGAACAAGACTGTCTTTAAAAAAAAATAATAGAGAAGATTCTTCTTGCAGTAGATGGTAGCTAACAGAGAGATCCACAGTTGGACAGTGTGAAGAGAGGGGGAGACTTTGGAGCACTCAGCCTTAAACGGGATGTCTTCATCAAATCCCTCTCCTCAAGGCTCAGGAGTCTATGTGGAAGGGGAAAAGACAGATTGCTCTTGTCAGTGGTAGTGGGTGATTCCAAGGAGGCAGTGTCTTCAGACACCACAGAACTGATGTACCTGTGAGCTCACAGAGACTGAGCCAGCACACTGTTCAAAGTCGACCAAGTCCCAGCACTGAGGAGGGGAGGTGGACACAATATCCCATCTCTACCCAAAAAGCTATTTGCAATTGATAACTGTTGGAAGAGGGACTATCAGTTTTTTCAAAGAAGTGTCACTGGGTATACCAACCACACTCTAGGGCAGGCCCAATGCCCAGAGATAGTTTGTCAACACAAAATGTTCTCCATGGTCTTTTTTGTGTATTTTTTGATGTTTTTGTCTTATTTTCTTTATCATCTTTTTTTGTTGTTGTTTTGTCTGTTTTAATTTTCATTTTTGGTTGTTTGTCAGAGAGACAGAGAGAGAGAGAGAGAGACAGAGAGACAGAGAGAGAGACACAGAGAGAGAGAAAACACATGAAGTTGGGTTGGTAGGGAGGTGGAGGTGGGGAGGATTTGGGAGGAGTTGGGGGAGGGGGAAGAATATGGCTAAAATATGTAATATGAAAAAATGTTTAATACTTTTTAAAAATCTGTTCTGGACCAGAGCTGACTGTTTACTCTCTTCCTGGGACTTTGCTTGTTAATACCATCAGAAAAAAAAAAAAAAAGAACTGGCGTTTTTCTGTCTAAATGCTGTGCTTACCTCCATAGGCCTAGTACTGAGTTAAATACTTAGAACATTTCAGTAAGTTTTGGTTACTAAACAATAACTACTTTGATTCTTTTCTGGTTAACATCTTTTGTCTCCTCATCAGCTGGTACCTTCATCCGCATCTCTTCTAGCTCAGCACAATTTGTTGTTGTAGTTTTTTTTTCAGCTGTTCTAGTTGCACAGAAACAGTTGGTGCGCAGTTTTCCCATATCCACTCTGACTTCCAGTTGCTGGAGTTTCTTACTCCTTTTTTGCCTCTCAGCGCCTGTTTCAAACACACGCTGTAGTAGATTGTCTTCATTACCTTTCAGTTACTGTATTAGAGGGTTAGAGCAGAATGAAGAAACAGCTGAGAGCTCACATCTTGATCCACAACCATCAGGCAGAGAAAGGGAGAGGAGGAGGAAGAGGGAGGGAGAGAGAGAGAAAGAGAGCGCACACTGGGGATTACAGGAGTCATTCAAAACCTCAAAGCCCTCCCCCAGCGACACATTTCCTCCAACAAGGCCACATCTCCTTCTCAAAGAGTTCCACCAACTGGGGAATTCAAATATATGAGCCTATGGGAGTCCATTCTCATTCAAACCACCACACAGGTGTTCACCAAATGCTTACTGAAAATATAACTCTGATGAAAAAGTTGAAAGGATAAATAAATCCATTTCTGAGAATCTCAATAGAGCCTCCAATGCATTTTTCCACCCATTAAATATTAATACAAAAGGCAGCAAAAGCTTCCCGTAGAACTGTCATCTGTTCTTTAGGAAGCTCTGTCTCATTCCAATGTGAAGGAACAAGATTGCTTAACACAGGTTTGTATGCCCATCAATGTCAAAATGTCCAAGCGATGCAGTTCATCAAGGTCGTTGTGAGAGAAGCCAGCTTTAATCAGCACTGTTCTTTGTAATTGTAAGCTACCAAGACTTCCTTATAAGAGAGGCCTCCCCAGATAATGTTCCTTAAAAATGGTGCCCCGGGCACTCCTCCGTCATCATCGGAATGTCCTGTCACTGTTTCTACTCTGTGATCTTCTCTATAGTGCTAACCTACAACCCGGGACCCTCACAGCCTAGGCAGCCAGTCTCTACGAGGCATTATGGGCCACACAAGAACTTACCTCAGCAACAGACATGGTCTCTATTACTGAGGTCAGAGATAAAGAGGTGTGCACACTGGTGAAAAACTTTGAGCTATATCCTTCAAATTTGTGAATCCGGCTGTACATAAATTATATTTCTGTAAAGTTCTCTTTGAACGGCACTGGGGTGTAGCTGGATACTTGAGGGTGTGTTTAACACATGTGAGGTTCTCGGTTCAGTTCTCAGCACCACAAAAACATAAAAATTACAGCTGGTGAGAGGACCCAGTGGCAAACCAAGTCTGAAGGCCAGGGTTTGATTCCAGGGACACACACACACACACACACACACACACACACACACACACACCAAATGTAATCATTTTAAAGCATTAAAATTATAAAGAGTTGTACAAATAGAATGTGTGGCTTTCACCCCACAACACAGCCCAGGCCGTTGCCATTGCTCTCGGCTGCTCACCAGAGCTTAATGGCAAAATCCTGTTAGTAAAACACCATACACTTCGGTCACAGGTTAGGGAGAAGTCACATTGGAACAGGGCTAGAAGGTTCTTCCTCCCTAACTTGCTTTCTTCAGTGCCGCGAGGTACTATGTGCGCTGCTGGGGGAGGGAAGCCATCAACAACCTTACCCTGCAAGTGCGAGGAATGACCTGCCAGGCAAGATGAGCCCCTTAGTGCAATAGTTTCATGATCATTATGGGCATAACCAATCACTTTCTGATTATATTTGAAGCCCACTCCATAGGAGAGAGTTACACCTAGAATTGTGAACCTGGTCCAGATCCTGTAGGACATCACAGATCCTGGTTGGGAGCTACTGCTACTGTTTTGCTAATAGCCAAGTTGTCACACTGCCTGCTAAACTAGTTATATATATATATATATATATATATATATATATATATATATATATATATATATCATAGATTAATGCTGTGCCCAGTCATCATCAGCAAAGCTTCTTACTGCCCTGGTGATGATAATGCAGAAACCCATAACTTACCAAAGGGCTGAGAATAAGTGATAGTGGAAGGCACGGCCCTCAATGAAACATCTGTATCACCCCTCCATGACTCAGGGAGCCTGACAGAAGAGGGAACAGAAAGGATGTAAGAGCCAGAAGGTGGAGAAATACAAAGCAAAAACCTGTCTTCTGGACAGCATCTGGGTGTTCACTCATTAACTCACTACACCTGCGGAGCTATGCCAGCCCTGCCCAAGACTGGCCCCACCGATATTTCATCAGGTATGGGCTGGGGAGCAGAGCACTACCAGAACAACCAAGGAAAAGCCCCCACCGTTGCACTCAAACTCCCCCACGTCTTGGGGCAGAGGCCATCCTTCCCACAGTGCTCCCCACCTGTCACTGAGCATGACTGGGACAAGAGGCAGGCCATTCCTGGGAGAGACAGCACTCCTCTGACATGCTCTGAGTGTGGCTCCTTGGGTAGCCTCTGCAATGCCTTCTCAGCACCACAGCTGTCTGTCACTGCAGCCTGACTTTCCCCAACTAACCCCGCCCATCCCCGGTTTTCTCACAGGTATGTTTACCCAGTATTACCAGAATATGTAATACCACCCTCACATCTGCTTCTCGGGAGACCCCAATGAACACAACCACTTATAAAAAGAGTCAACAAGTGATACAGCAAGAAAAAAGATCACCCACCTATTAAGAGCACATAATTGCTCCCTACTTACAAGCTACATGCCTGGCCACTCTCTTAAACTGATGTTCACTGTGATGTCCCAGGGACTGAGAGTTCTTTGGAGCCACTGACTGACCTTCAGTTTATTGAGAACTGCTACCAGGCCTCTCACCAAAATTGACACAAATCTCAAGGCAAATGAATTAATGGTCTCAGTCATTGTCTGCTCTAAAGGGCACACTAATAAAATTGTTGAGGGAGGAAATCAGGTCACAAAGAACAGGAGGCTGAACCTTGAGGGACTGACTGTGCCTGGCTGGCTCTGGAAGCATCTCACCTGATTTCATTACTTAAAGCAAGTGAGCCTATCACACTCCTCTGAGAGGGAACACAGTGTCTGACCATGGCTTATTATCATCATGCTTTGCCAATAAGTCCTACAGCTCTAGTCTGGACAGCAAGCATGGCTAAGGTCTGGGTGTGGCTTGTTTCCTAGGGATCCATGTATTAGAAGATTTTTCCTGTCCTGGGAGACAGTAAGTCTTTAAGTAGTAACTTGTCTGAGGTTTTAAGTCCCTGCAGGCATGCCCATGAGAGGGATTAGCACAATGCTCCTTGGACCCAGTCTCTCTCTGGCTTCCTTTCTCACTGTATCTCTCTATCTAACACAAATCCCCACCTCCATGAGTTCTTCACCAGAGCCAACATCAGCAACAGTATTATCTTCTTGAATATAATCCTATTTTCTTTATAATCCAACTCCAGGTATTTCATTATGGTAACAGCAGATAGACTAATAGAGAAATGTTCTGTTATTACCCATATGAAAACTGACTTTGTTATCATAGAATTGTGGCTTGAGATTGGCTCAATATTATCATTAAACTCTCTCTCTCTGTCTTTCTCTTCCACCCTTCCTCCCTCTCTCTCTCTCCAGTTTTTCAGATGGAGTCTGTGTATGTAGCTCAGGGTGACCTGGAACTCACTAGACCAAGCTGGCCTGGAGTTCTCAAGTTTCAGATCTCAACCTTCCAACCAGTGCACTCACAGGCTCTACCCAGGACACCCAGCCTTACTCTGGATATTTCCATCTGAAAAGCCATGTTGTTCTTCTATACTTCCCAACACCAAGACAGAATGTACAAAGTGCCTTGGATCATCTTCTTGATGAGGTGATCATGCTTTATAACAGACCAGAACAGAGAAGGCCTCCCTCCATAATAGGCATTCTCTAACTACAAGTAAGTCATAGTGTATTTTGCTCATCCATTCACTTCTCACACTAATTCACTCAGTGTCCTTTAGTATCAACCTTCTAATCCCTCAGCCTTATCTTCATTCACAGCCAAGAATGTCTCTTCCCACTCTCCATCATCAGAGAATGTCCGCATGCTCCTATTGACACAGATGCATATGCTCACTGGCATCCACACAAGATATGTTTTGCCTTTCCACTTATTTAGATGCATGGTCCACGTTCTTCTCTAAAGCCAGCTCCTACATACACACATTGTCAAGGCTATTAGTAACAACATCCCTTTGATCTCACCTATGTTATCCATTTCCCCATGGTTCCTGGCTCAGCTTCAGCATACTGACATGCCACTGTTTAACAGAGCCCCAGAAAATACAACAAAATAACAACAATAACCTAACCCATCAACAGTGAAAACAAACAAACAAAAATCCCTTTATTCCTCCCATCCCAGAAAGTGTCTCCTATATCTGCTTCCATGCACAGCCCAGGCAAACTGGCTGTTTTGTCTCAGTCTGTCTCCCCATTTTTCCTGCAGTGAGACTTAAGTCTATGTCACCACTGCTCCAGTCTTGTCAAAATTAAAGATGACAGCATTGAGCATTGCCAAGACACCTTCCTGTTCTCAGTTGATGAGAGCTTCCTCTCTTTAGCTGCTTAGGCCTCAGATCCTCTCCTCTTTCTTTCTCTTACTTCCTCATTCATTTGTCTTCAAAATATATACAGAACTGGCCACTTTCCATTTCTGGTGCTGCTCCAAACCACAGTCATGGTTGTCTCTTCTCAGGGCCTCCGTAGTAGCCCCTTAACTGGTTTGCCTACTCCTGGCCTTTACCTTATAATCCTAACATAGAAAAAAATAGTGTGTGTGTGTGTGTATGTGTGTGTGTGTATGCATGCACGCTCGTGCGTGCACACACGTGCTTGTCCATGTGTGCATGTGCATGCAGATGCTAGGAGATAACCTCAGATTGGCATTCCTCAGGCACTGCTCACAAGATTCTGTTGTTGCTGTTTTGTTTGTTTGTTTGTTTGTGGCGGGATCTCTCCTTGGTCTGGAACCCATCAATTAGGCCAGACTGACTAGATAGCAAGCCCCAGGAATCTGCCTGTCTCCATCTCCCCAGTGCCAAGATACAAGTACACCCACCACGCTCAGCTTTTTTAAAACCTGGGTTCTGAAGATCAAATTCACTCCAGTCTCCATATTAGTACAATGATAAACTCAAGATTGTCGTTTCACCCAACTCTATTGACACAAGTGGCACTCTTGACTTAGTAAGATTACATACTATATAGTATTCATCAGTTCTCTTCCAACTTTAAAATGTCCATAAAATGCAGCCTGGGACTTACATGAACTTCTCATTTAAACTTCATTTATTTCAACTGCAGTATCATATTTCATAAAGAAGGTACACAATACCTTATCAACAAAGATGTTCCATTATATCTGTTTTCAACCATTATCCACAGGCCCCAAAGCCCTGGTCTACACAGGTACACGTCTCTTTCTGGCATGAATGCCTAAGAATGCAGTTACCAAGTTAAAGCCTATACATATTTCTAAGTAAGATGCTTATCAAATGCCTTCCACTAAGGCTTTGGCCATGCACCTAACCACATGTGGCTCTTTACATTATCTTAATATTGGATATTAGTAATTAATAAACCCACTCCCATCTAAAGGTATGAAATACCACCTTTATCATAACTCAACTTACTGTATATTCCAGAACCATATCTTACCCTTTTGATATGTTGATGTGTTGTTGATTGAAAAAACAAATACCTCCCTTTTTAAAACTGTCTGCTAGCTGTTCTTGTTTTTGCTTTTCCATTTATTCTTCAGGATCAGATTGTCACAGTCCAGTCCAGTGAAAACCTGACTGGTTGTTTAGGAGAGGGGGTTTCCTGTCAGCTTCATACGATCTGGGGAGAAGTGACACCTGCAACACTGAACCTCTTCATCCCCTTCTTCCCCAGCCTCTGGCCCATCACTCCAGTTTCTTCTGAAAGCTAATCCACTTTCACATTCTTTATGTAAACTACATTGGGCCATGACCTGTTGTCTCTCTAAGTATCACTAGATTCAATTTGCTTATAATTTGTTTAGGATTTCTGGCTTCAATGCTCATGAGAGAGATTAACTTTCTTTTTTTTGTAATATGTGCAGATTTTGAGGTCAATGCTGCATCAATTGTGATGTTTTCCTTTTTTCTCTCTTCTCTAGATAACGTTGTATTGAGTTTTCATTCTCTTTCCTTTGATGGCAGGCAGAACACACACACAGACCACGTGGATTACATTTCTTATAGCAGTGTTATGTAAATTCTGTTTTTCTAATGATTTTTCTCCACCTAAATCTTTAAACTTGTTGGTATGAGCTTGCTCCCATTCTTTTACTATTTTAGGGTCTGGATAGTTGTCTGTTGTGTGATATTTTGTTTGTGTTCTGACAAATAAAGCTTGCCTGGAGATCAGAGGGCAGAGCTAGCCACTAGTTAACCATAGAGGCAGTGGTGGCACACACCTTTAATCCCAGCACTTGGGAGGATAGCTGTGGGATGTCATTCTGTATGCTGTGAATGTGTGTTGATAAATAAAATGCTCATTGGCCAATAGCCAGGCAGGAAGTATAGGTGGGATAAGCAGACAAGGAGAATTCTAGGAAGAGGAAGGTTGAGTCAGGAGTCACCAGCCAGACACAGAGGAAGCAAAATGTGAAGGCAAAACTGAGAAAAGATACCAAGCCACGTGACTAAACATAAATAAGAATTATGGGGTAATTTAAGTGTAAGAGCTAGTCAGTAATAAGCCTGAGCTAATGGCCATACAGTTTATAAGTAATATAAGCCTCTGTGTGTTTACTTGGGTCTGAGCAGCTGCAGGACCAGACGGGACACAGGAAAACTTCAGCTACAAAGGATCATGCCTTTGATCCCAGCACATGGTAGGTTCAAGCCTTTGATCCCAGCACATGGGAGGCTCACGCCTTTAATCCCAGCACTCTGGAGGTAGAGGCAGGAATATAAGGCAGATGAAGACAGAATCTCGGCCCCCATTCAGTCTGAGGATTCAGAGAGACAGTGTCCCATTTGGTCTGAAATTTTGTAGAGGTAAGAAGTCTCTAGTGGCTGGCTGCTCTGCTTCTCTGATCTTTCAGCTTTCACCCTCAATATCTGACTCTGGGTTTTTATCGTTGAGACCAATTAGGATTGCCCATCAGTTGTCATTCACTGTTACTCTCAAATCACATATCTTCACTTTTCCCTCCTTGTTTCTTGACTAGACAATAGAAGGAAGGCAGAGCTTTCAGGTCCACCAAGAAGTCTAAAGGCTGGACTGGGTGAGCCTCGCTCAGGGTCACCCAGCCTTCTTCATGCCCACACTGGCATGGTTGGACTTGTGAGTCTGTCTTCAGGTGCAGCATGGACTTTAGAGAGTTGTGCTTTTGAAGTTTATTTTAATGCTGCCTTCCCCTTGCCGCTCAGCACCTCCCAGCAACATCTACACCGTTAGCCAATGCTCCTCAGCTATGATGTGGTTACACACAGTTATATCTGTGCCTCCCAGTGTCTTAAGCAGTGGGGCTGCTGGTCTTCTTTCTCTGGGTTGTTTTGTTTTGTTTTTTTCTAGTGGTTATTGCATTAGGATAATTCCCAAGAATGGAAATAAGAAAATATCATCTCGAATCTACATTCTAAAGACCATATGATAGTTATGGCCAACTCATAGGATTTGAATGAGATACATTGCATGCATATATATACATATATTTATATATATAGTTTTATATATATATATATAACTATAAATGTATTTGATTAATACAGTTTCTAGAACAGTGCCTTTCCAACTCAGGAATCTGGTATGTCTCATTGTTCCTTTGGGTCTTCTAAAACCATTTGTTTCACTGTTGACAGGAATTCACAGCCATTTCATACTTTGGTTTCTGTTGGAACTGGATGGGATCAGGGACTCTAGTCCTAGGAAAGCCTACTGCTTGTTCACTTTAATGTTGTATCCAATTGCTTTAGCAGTACAGAGTTCTAACTGTGTGTCATCTGTTATCTTGGATCTTTTGGGAAGATAAACTGTAATTTGCAAAAGCAATAAATGGGTTTTGCCCTCTTC
The DNA here is from genome assembly GCA_902168325.1 of Peromyscus nudipes. NCBI lineage: Eukaryota > Metazoa > Chordata > Mammalia > Rodentia > Cricetidae > Peromyscus > Peromyscus nudipes. The sequence goes on from CABHPH010148391.1 coordinate 17,099, forward strand.
CTTTCAAACACAGGCATACCTGATATGTTGTTACTGCTCTGGCCAGCACCTCCACAACAAATGGAGCTGGCCATCCATTTACCATTGCCACAGGGAAAGAAGGGTTTTCAATGCTTCACTAGTACATGGTTTCTAAGAAATACCTTGTATAAAGTTGAGACAGGTTCCTTCCAGTCTTAGTTTTTAAGCTGAATTGGAGTTCAACTTTGTCAATTTTTTTAATTTAAAGAGATAACATAGGATCTTTCTTCTTTATATCACTTATGAATTAATAGTTTCCCTTTATTGAAACTCCCTTCTGTTTCCACTGCCCACTCTGCATGGCCACAATCTATTTTAATGAACATGTTGATACCATTTTTACATGCATGGCTGATGTAATTTGCAGCTTTAGACAGTAATTCTGTATGTGGAGTTTTTAGTGACTTGTCTGATGTTTCCTTTAGACACACATCATCCTTATTTAGTTTTTCCATCAGCGTAGCCCAGGCTTTTAGGACAAGTTAAGATTGTTTTCCTGCTTTTAGATTCATTGTACTAGTTTAAGCAGCAGAGAGATTTCCAGTTCTGTAAAAAATTGACAACTAACACCCTTAAAAACATTTAGGTGTGGTGCTTTAAGATCTTAGACTACTTTTCAGTCTCTCATTTTATCTATTTAGACATTCTGTTTACCAACTCAATTTTATGCAGTTTTTAAAAAATTAACAATTCATCAAAATGCTTGACTATGGTATGGATAATGAATTAACACATGGCTATTCAATGTTACCATTTTCCAGATCTGTGAAGAAACAAACTATTCTTCTTACTATCAGAGAAATTTATGAATGAACTTTTTCTCTTGATTTGATATGCCAAAATTTTATCCATTTTCTTATTTTTCATAAAGAAACAATATTTGTTATTTGGTAAAAAGAAAGAGACACTACTATTGTTCTTGCAAAGAGAGTGGCATTTGTCTGGAAGTTTTTACGTTAATTTCTCATTTTTACATCACACCTGGTAAAGACTGAAGACTGGCTGTCAGGATGGTTCCTGTGACGTGCCCTGCTCTGTCTGATGGGTGGTGAACTCTTGTGAATGCGCTACCTGTTTTTAATTTCTTTTCTCAGCTTTCTAGGCACAGAGCCTCACAAACACAGAAATTATATATGTCAATACATACATTTAGTTTGTTAGCTGGTATTCAAATTCCTCAAATTTTAACTATTTATTCAATCTGTTAATTTCTAAATCCTTTGCAATAACTGAAATGTATGTCTTAGTATAATTAGTATATTGCTCCCTTATGTGCGAATCATGATTTGGGGTGAAGTTTGGCAGTAATCAGAATTAAATATTTCTATGCAACCTTTCATTTGCCCTTGGATTTTATTCTAATTGCAATTACTATTATAAAAGTTCCCTTCATATTTGAACTCACCTAGTATATCCCCACTCGCTTTGTTTTCAACCTTTATGATAATTCTTAGGTGTGGCTTTCACTGATGGCATATAATTTCTGTATTAGTCGGTTTTTATAAATCCTGAAGTACTTGGTGGACTCCCGACTGGCCTCATCACTTTAATTATGCATCTGTGCATGGTTTTCTGCTGGCATAATCTCTATTCACTGTGCCATCACATCCTTTGTATGGCACTCTTCCCTTCCAAACAGCTAACGATCCCAGTCGGGGCTCTGGATGTGAAATGCCTTTCAAATGTGCATGTGTTTTCTGATTTCCCAAGTCTGCTTCGGGCCACCAGGGGAGAGAAGCAGCACACACAGTACATTAGGCTCCAAGAACAGTTCATTGTCTGCAAACAGGGTAAAAATTTCTGCCAGGTGCTCCCAACCATCCAAAGGCAGCCCAGTTCTCTTCCCCAAACTCCAGTTCCAGGTGCATCTGCGGCATCACCCCTCTGCTGCCGAGCACCTGCATAGGTATGTCAGGAGATGCTAGCCCACTTTCACCAGAGGATGGTTCTCCAGCCAGTTACCGTGGTTACACCAGGCATGTTTTCTCTTCTGCCTCCAAGACCCCAGTATCCCCTGTGCCACGGTCACTTTTTGTGGCTTCTCCTGGCATAGCTCCAATCTACCTTACCTCTGTCTGCTAGTGTGTGGTGCCAGAATCCTGTTTCTTAAATCCTGTCCAAGTACATGCATGTGCCCACACAAAGACCATCACGACTGTGGTAGCATAAATAGTAATGTGTACTAGATCAGTGGTGCTCAGCCAGGTGTGAATTTTACCTCCAGCCTGAAGCATTTTCAGTTGTCACAACTTGGAAAAAAAAACATCTAGTGGCAGAGGCCAGGGATGCTCCAACGCTCCATGGTGCCCAGAGCATTCTCTACACAGAGATTATCTGACCCAAATTTTTAATAGCCCAAATGTTGATCAACTATGTATGAGATGCTCTGTAGGCGCTGTTGATTTTATAAACTGTGAAAACAGCATTGTAGTCAAGTATTTGAAATTTTAATTGGTTACAACTGCATATTTAAGGGTCTAAAAATAAAAATAAACTTGCTGTGTGAGATAGGGCCTAAAATTTCTGAAAATAATTGGGGAAGGTAAATTCAATTAAATCTGGAAAATCTTAACATTTTTCAAGCTGGGAGATAGGTGCATAGATGTTCATTATATTAGTTTTAATTTTCTTTTCTTTTTCATTTTTTGTCTTTTAAGATGAAATTCTGTTATGTAGCCCAGACTGGCCTTACAATCTTGATCTCCTTACAATCTTCAGTACCCCAAGTGCTAGGATGATAAGTGTATGCCACAACACTCAGCTTTTTTTTTTCACTTTTTTAATTTGAAATTATATGTAATATAGAGCTTCAATAGTTTAATTAAGACATTGTATGATATTTTCAGTCTATCTCTTAATGCAGTGGTTTGAAAAAAATAGCCCCCAAAGGGAGTGGCACTATTAGGAAGTGTGGCCTTGTTGAAGTAGGTGTGGTCTTGTTGGAGGAAGTGTGTCTTTGAGGTCTCATATGTTCAAGTCATACCCAGTGAGACAGACCATTTCCTGTTGCCTGCACATCAAGATGTAGGACTTTCAGCTACTTCTCCAGCACCGTCTACCTGGACGCCACCATGTCACACCGTGATGATTTTCAGGGCTAAAGCTCTGAAAATGTAAGCTACCCCAATTAAATGTTTTCCTTTATAAGAGTTGCTGTGGATATGGTGTCTCTTCATAGCACCAGACACCCTAACTAAGATACTTACTAATATAAAATAAAATATTATAGAATTTCAATAATTGTATTAAATGGCTGGGTTTGGGGTTTGGCATCAGATACACTCAACAGCGATGTTTCTGCCAGTAGCTAGATACGCAGGAAAAAGAGAACACTATAGTAAAGGGAAGACATTCTATAAGGCACATCAGGAGACAGTGACAAGACCTACTTCACCGGGGCAACTGGGATATCACATGGCTAGAAAGGGGACTAGATAATGAAGATTCTAGTCAGCAGACAGAAGATTCGCCATAAAACATCCCGGGGCATTGGAGTTTAAAGAGAGATTGATTTTGTGGAAGTAGTCTGTATGCGTTTTCTAGAAGAAAAATACCATTCAAAAATAATCCTATTAGATCTAAATTTACTCCTGTAATTATATTAAGAGGGAACGTTTATGTTTTTTTTCTTGTAACTAATTCTTCCTGAGATTCTGAGAACAATGGGAGAAACTGAAAGTACTGGACATGAGATCCAGATGCAGGGGAAGGACTGGTCTTGGCCACAAGGGCATGAAGGGAAGGCAAATGTGTGTGTAGGATGGTCTGCAGGCTTTCAACAGCAAGGAGGTAAGATGACTAAGTCTGAGGGTGATGATACAGTTAAGATGGTAGAGGAAGACCCCTAAAGGGAAAGGAGATGGTACCAGACAGCAAGCAACAAAGTGGGATTGCTGCCAGTTTGAGGCTTTGGCTCATGAATTCAGTGATCTCTACCCATTTGCTTGAGTGAGTCCATCTAGTGACACAGCAGTGCTCTAATGGAGGCATGAAGAAGAGACAGTGGCGTCCTAAGTCTTCTGAGCTTGATGGACAGAGGAGGGAGAAGGAAGGCAGCTGTATTTGCTAAGGACTGATGCATTGAATAAAGGGATCTCTTTGGAAAAGAAGAAAACAAAATGAAAAGAATCAGTGAATGAACTGTGTAGATCACATGAAACAATTGTCCTCGTGAATTACTTAAACAGTCCAAAAAGGAGAACAGAGGTCATGGTCAATAATAGACTCTCTGAAATTGATACTTTGGATGGAGTACATTCTGGTGATGAAAGTGCCCATGATGTGAGCTGCCGACTTATGGGAAAGTTTCTGTCATCAAGACCGATTGTCACAGGAAACCTTGGGTTGTCCCAATGACCTGACCTTCTCCTGCTTAGCAGTCCCTTTAGTAAAAGTGAATGAGTACATTGTGGGGACAAGCAGGATGGCAAATCTTATTTACTGTAGGATGCTCAGGTTAGGTGGGCTATGGTGGTCCTAAGGAGCAAGCAGATGGCAGGGTTCTCCTGCATCTTGACAGAGCATAAAGGAGAAATGAGGGGAGCTGGCATTACCCTGTGCTGGTGCCTTAAGAACAACCCTGGATAATTTTCACATACTGCACTCCTCACACATTGGAGAAAAGTTCATCATCTAGAGCCAGTCAGACACATTTGAATTTGTCATAATCAATTATAGTAATACCATGAAGAACCCCACGTATTTCAGAAAGGACTACCCAGGAGCAAAAAGTCAGATCTAACCTCCAGCTGGATGAGGATAGATTCATTTTGTCGCTCAATGGTTGTCCAAATGTAGAAAGGACAGTTTGCCCCTGCTAAATTATAGACAACATAAGTAGCCTTCTGCCTTCCTCTGGCTGCTCAGGACAGATGCAGCCATACCTGAATTAGAAGTGCCCATTTAGCCATGGGATGTAAACATTAAAACCTCAATAATTGCTGATCTCTTCCATACTTTTTTACCACTGGGTTCCGATTTCACCTCTAGAGATGATCAAAGGGAAAATGTGGTGAACTAGAAGTGTGCTGCACTTCAGGGATGTCCCTGTGTTTCATCCATTTATCAAGCAAGGGTTTGTTAGAACACCCTGTGATCCAAGTAAGCATCCTGTGATAGAGGCCACAGATTGTTCTCCACCTCGAGAGATCGCAGGATAGTGAAGATGGACAGAGACCTGGTCAACACTGAGATTTAATTACTTAGTTTCATTTGTTTGTAAGTTATGTACCACATATTTTGTTTGGTTGTAGAAATACACATACATCAACAGGCATACCTCCTGCCTTGATTGGATAATGTTCAGAATGCTCACTACATAATCAAGAAGATCTCCTTGGAAGAAGTGCCCTTGTACTGACTCTTGAGTGCAGAGCAGAAGTCTCAAGGAGAGTCCTGGAAACACATTCCAAACAGAGCATCAGAATCATGGATGCCTGTTCATCTGAGAAATCACAAGAAGTTTAGTATAACTGGAGCCAGTGTCTAGCATGGGATGTAGTAACGGGCAGAGGAAGAGACAGCACAATGAGTGTTCACTGGGTTTCAGAATTTAACCCTCACTTTGGAGAGAATAGCAAGCTACTTAAACAACTTCTTCTTCTTCTTCTTCTTCTTCTTCTTCTTCTTCTTCTTCTTCT
>CABHPH010148391.1:22768-40457 GCA_902168325.1 Peromyscus nudipes
TCTTCTTCTTCTTCTTCTTCTTCTTCTTCTTCTTCTTCTTCTTCTTCCTCTTCTTCTTCTTCTTCTCTTCCTCCTCCTCTTCCTCCTCCTCCTCCTCCTCCTCCTCCTCCTTTTAAGCAGGGGGATAAAATGACTGTGCTGCACTCAAATGGACCATTCTGTAGCAATGTGGAAATTGGCTTTGGATCAGGCCAGCCTGGATGCCAGAAGTGCAATTAGCTCCATGCAATAATCCAAATGATTGGCAATAAGGATAAACAACAAAATCCGTGGATTTGACAACTAACTGAAAATCAACGGGATTTTAGTAGGTGCACAGTGGTATACGCTGATGGGAATAGAGGCATCAAGAGTGACTTCCATCTGTGTTCTGTGCACCAGGTGAGTGAGCTGGCACCAGCTGCCATCATGGTAAAACAGAAAGGGGTTTGCATCAGGGGACAGAGTGTGGCTTTGCACTTCCCAGTTGAGGGCAGGTTTGGTTAAACATTAAAATTTAAAATATGAATGAGACTGTGAAAATTAAAAACTCTTGCTTTCTTAAATATTCTATGAAGAAGATGAAAAGGTAGACTACACTCAGAAAAAAATCCCCGAGCCCATATCCAACAAATGTTCTGTATCTAATGTATATCAAGAGATGTCAAAGGTTAGCAAACAAACAACCTAATTAAAAGTTGGGCAAATTTTTTGTCAAAAACACAAGCTGACATGTTACCAAGGCAAGTAGGCATGTGGATATTTGTTCAATATCATGGACCATAGGAAAATGAAAATGAAACTGAGGTATGATATCACCAGACATCCATTAGGCTGACTAAGGCGATAAAAAACAGCCAGTGCTGGCAAGAATGCAGAGAAACATGAGCAGGTGCAGGACACAGTGTGGGTGCGACTCCAAGAGACCAGAAGAAAGGTCCACATCTAACACTAGTTCCTCCACAGCACAGAAGTCACAGCCCCTGTTCAAAGTGATGAAGAAGTGGCAAGTTACAACGCTTGAGCCAGCTGAGGTTTGGAGCAACCATAGCGGGATGCAGGAGAGGGCATTTGGTGGAAACAGCATACTGCCCACATTTCTTACCCTCTTCGTACTGCCTACAATGCTGCCCCAGAGGATTCTGCACCAAGATAAAAATGTTCCATACCTGTGCTGTCATCCACTCTCAGAGCCTTCATCCACCTGTGGCTCCAGGTAAGGGAAGTGTGGTGAATGTCACAAAGTTAGTGACTTACGTCACATGCGATTTTAACTTAGATAGCCATATGTTGTTAGCAGATTGTCTATCAGAAAGTGAAGAGAACAGGTGTACATAGTAGGCTATCAATTTTCTTTTTTATTAATTTATTTTTTAACTTGAAAATTTTTATTTTATGTGTATGAGTGTTTTTCCCCATATGTAGGTGTGTGTTCCACATGCATACCAGGTACCCAGAAGAGGGTATTGGATTCCCTGGAATTAGAGTTACAGATAGTTGTGAACCATGTGGGTGCTGGGAACCAAATCCAAGTCTTCTGCAAGAGCAGCAAGAACTCTTAACAGCTGAGCCACTGCTCCAGCACCTTTAGTTTTTTTTTAAATTAGCATGCAAAGTATTAGATTTAACTTGGGTGGTGGTGGCACACGCCTTTAATCCCAGCACTAGGGAGGCAGAGGCAGGTGGATTTCTATGAGTTTGAAGCCAACCTGATCTACAGAGAAAGTTCTAGGACAGCCAGAGCTGTTACACAGAGAAACCCTGTCTCAAAACAAAAGTATTAGATTTCATTATGACATTTCCAAACAAAATCTGAGTTGGTTCTCCTCCCCAGCCCCTTGTCTCTCCTGTCCCCCAGCCCACCCTGTACAATCCCTCCAGACTTGTTTCTCAGCCTTTACCTGTACTCTCACTCATTTATATACATACATGCTTTTTGTCTGAGTCTGTTTCCTCATTGAATATGAAACTTTGCAATTGTATCCATTTCCCTTCAAGTTTCATAGTCTCATTTTTCTTTATAGACATCCATTGTGTACATGCAGCATTTTTGTTAACTATTCATCTGTTGATGGATATCCAGGCTGGTCCCATTTCCTTACCATTGTGAATAGGAAAACAATAAATATGGATATGAAAGTGTCTCTGTGGTAGGATATGGAAGGATCATACATTTTCAAGCACAATATTGTCCTTTTGGGTAGCTAGTAAAGATCTAGGCCTAGAATCCAAGCTCATCATTTTTCCCACGTGCTATTCATAATTCAGTAATTCATTATAAAAATACTTGGCCCTGAAATCTCAAATAGCAAGCATCCTCATCATTCTTTTACTATTGTTCCTGATTCTTCAGTCAGAATTGTCAAGCTTATATCGCAAACAATCTGGTAGAGTGGTAAGAGTAAAGATTAGCCTTGGGGCTTGAACATTCCAGTACATAGTTTCCCAGAGCCTTCTAAGACCAGAATGGATTTCAGAAGATGTGTGAGCCTGCCTATTCTTGTGGCATGGCTAATTGCATGGGCTAACGACAGGGAAGGCTTCAAACCCAACTCCATCCTGTACCACCCTCCCCATACTTCCTGGGTTCAAACACACTAGCGCTTAGCATGACATTTCTGAAGGACACAGACCTTCCTGACTTTGGGACCCTTAATAAAAAACTTCAAGAATTGAGCCAAAATGATTAAATGAAGAAAGTTGTGATGGTTAACTTTAACTGTCAACTTGATGCAATCTAGAATCATGTGGGAAGAGACAATGAGTCTATGCATTGGGGCTGGCCAGTAGACATGCCTTTTGAGGGATTTTCTTGGATGAGTTTACTGAAGTGGGAAGTCCCATCCTGAACGCAGATGGTACCATTTGCCTATAAAAGTCTATATCTCAATTTATTAGTGGGTACAACAGGAATACAAACTCACTAGTCCAAAACAATAGAGATGTACTGATGATCTGATACCATTCTGCTCAATGCCAATCAGGACCAACTGCAAGCAGCTCCCCCACTTGACTCGGTCTCAACCACCTAAGAGAGAGCACAACCCTTCTCTTTCTGCTCTTAAGTGGTCATCTACACAGACAAGACCACACCCTGAGGCTTGTTATCTCAAAGCCATTGGCTAAATGAAAAGAATTCCCATAACATTTCCCTTTTTTGTCTAAATAAAAGGGTTCTAATGCTAACACAAAGCTATATAATATAAGAACAATTATAGAGTATTGTCTAAAGAAAGGAAAGGTAATAACATAAACAAAAATAGAACTACAACCAATAGGAACAACATCAAGTAAGAAACACATACTAAACATACTAAACGTCTAGGCCAAATGTAATTGGCAAGTTAGAATACTCGAAAAGCTGTCCTATCCTGAAAAATCTGAATCTTGTACCTGAAATGCTCTTAGCTAAAATGCAAAAGGATTGTAACTATAACTATCTAGTCCTTAACCCTATCAAAGACCTGAGAATAAGAAGAATATTACCTGAGTAAACAGGAAGTGCAATCAAGCAACTTCCAAAAATGCAAGAAATGACAGAAACAGCTGGATGCCTGTACATCCAATGTTTCTCTGCATTATTGGGGCATCCAACTTGGGCTATAGGCCTAGAGTATCTGACAAACCATATTCAGAAGCAGGAAAATTTGAAGGACTATCCTACTCTGTCTCGGCAAGGTTCAGCAGCCGCTTTTTCTAGCAATTTTCTTGTTCTGATTAGACTTCATGCTTACTGTCAGCAGTCAAAGCAAGGGCAGTTCTTTCCCCAACAGGTCAGTTTTGCCAAGAAAAAGACAAACTCCAATTGAAGTGTCTTCGATGCCCATCATCCTCTCAGGAGTAGATCAGTGCTGCTGGGAGCAATGATGTCTCACCTCAACAAAATTAAAACGTTAAATGACATGTTCTCTGGGTCTTTGAAGTGTTTGAAGATTACCTATCCATCTGAAATATATATCTGTTTATCTAGAAAACCTAACTAACATGATTATAAGTTTGACATGCATGGGTGACTATTAACCTGTAATTCTTATCAACCTATGTAGCTTAAAGACTAAGGCTTCATATTATAAAAATAAACAATCTGTAAACAGTTGCACAGTATAAGGACAATGACCTCAAATTTGTGACAATATATAAAAATATCTTAATCAGAGGTAGAAATGAATAGTGCAATATGACAAAAATATCCTTAATTTGCATCAATATACAAAATATCCTAAACAGAAGTAGAACATACATACAGTAAGACAAATATAAGTTTATATTTGCATCAATGTATAAAAATATTTTAAACAGAAGTAGGAATGTATGTACAACATGACAAATATAGTTTTGACTTTGTATCAATATACAAATTATCTTAAACAGGAATAAAAGTATAATTTTACATTTGTGTCAATACACAAGAATCTACACTAATGCAAATTATCTAAAACTGATAGTTGCTAATTTAGTTTACAAGTAGATACAATAATCTACCTTCTCATCCTATCCTGTCTATCCCCCTTTTTTCTATTCCAAAAGAGATTTTTGAGTCTAAACTTTATTGTTCCACCCCCAACCCTATAACAACTTACAACCAATCCCTTACAGATGACCATTATCCATAACCCTGAGAAAAATTAAAAACCTGTTGGTAGAGGAGGCATCGTTTTCTTAGACTTGCTTCCTGCTGTCTAAGGAGTGATGGTATCTCTGTGGAATCCTGTTAAAAAAAACTAAAACAATGATTAAGTCTAATGAGGACTAGCTGTAACATTTGTAGCCAGTCTCAGAGTAATGGGTAAAGCTTATCTGGATAGAGTGGTGTAAGATAGTGGACCATCTCAGCTAGCCACCTTGAAATTGTTCTGAGCAGTTTGTAGTCCAAGGCTGGTCTTTGAAGTTTATCAGCTTTATAAAGATGGCATTATTATGAACCAGGTAGAATCGTTGTTGTGGGGCCCCATCATCCTTCTGGGGACTTCAGAGATCACTGTTAGGAAAATTTATTGTTCATTGTGGAAAACTTAAACACTATTAATATCAAGACAGAAACTTTAAATTTAAGATAGTAATTGTATCTAAAGAAAGGTTTTAAGAGTCAAATATAAGTATGGGGAGAAAGAGAATTGTGACAATAGTCCCTAGATTTTTGGTTGGGATTTACAAATAGGCTATGGGGGCTGAGTGTTTCAGGAAGGTGAGATGGACCACGGGAGCTCAAATAATCAGTGCATGCAAGGTAAAATGCAGAATGAGCCACAGGCTGGCAGCCTCAACTTGAAAAAAGCTAGCTGAGTACCTAGCAAGTGAACAGACAATGTGTTTATTCTCTCTCTGCTCTTGACTGCAGATATGATGCTCTAGGTTCCTGCCTTGACTTCCCCACAACCATGGACTGTAACCCAGCTGTATAAGCCAAGTAAGCCCTTTCTTCCCTGTCAGCACATTTTATCACAGCAACAGAAATAAAACTAGACCAGAAGTAAAGAAATGAAGCCTATGATTAGTTCTTGCTATAATGTAGGTATTAAATATCCTCTTAACGGCTTAGATCTAGCACATCAGCACTACTGGGAGGTGCTGGAGCCTTTGCGGGGTAAGGCCTAGAGGGAGGAAGTTATGGCATTGGAGGAGGGCCCTTGAAGGGGATTGTGAGATCCTGAGGTTTTTGTTTGTTTGTGTTGTGTTTCTCATTGCTCTCTGACTCACCAAGTGAGTGGTTTTCCTTCAGTACATATCCTATCCCTGTGTGCTGCTCTGTCAGATTCTCAGAGCCATGGGGGCTAGCTAGCTACCTGCACTAGAACCTCCAAAGCCATGGACCAAATCTCAATCTCTCTCTCTCTCTCTCTCTCTCTCTCTCTCTCTCTCTCTCTCTCTCTCTCTCTCTCTCTCTCTCTCAGTTTGTCTCTCTCTGTGTGTATCTCTGTGTGTATCTCTCTATGTGTCTCTCCCTATGTGCCTCTCTCTATGTGAGTCTCTCTCTATTTCTTTCTCCATCTCTGTGTTTCTTTCTCTGCCTCTATCTCTGTCTGTCTGTCTGTGTGTCTGTGTCTGTGCCTGTCTCTGTCTCTCTTTTTCTGTATCTCTCTCTCTGTGTATCTCTCTGTGTGTCTCTTTATGTGTGTCTCTCTATGTGTCTCTATGTGTGTCTGTCTCTCTGCATCTCTCTGTTTCTTTCTCTCTCCATCTCTCTCTGTTTCTTTCTCTGCCTTTCTCTCTGTCCCTCTTTCTCTCTCTGTCTCTGTCTCTCTCTCTCTCTGAGTATTAAGACAGTATCTGTGAATCTGTAAATTAGTCTAACTGACCTGGAAATTAGTATATACCACAGGCAGACCTTGAAATCACAATCATCCTGCTTCTGTAATCCTGGGACTACAGACATGTGCTGCCATGCACAATGTTGGCCTTTTCTTGTTTACGCTCATTATCAGAGGCATTTCCCTTACAGTGTCACAGCACTTAAAACAACACCACTCTATCATCAGGTAGGGTGGTCCTCCCTGAGACCAACTTCCGTATTCACACCCACCTTTCTGCAAATCCCTGTCCCAATCACTTTAGGTCCTTACCAGTAATGTAACCACAAAGAACAGGAAACACCTATGATAATATATAACCCAGACAGTCCAGATGACCCAAAACTCCCACTTCAAATTGTGTAGTAACTCATTAGATGACATGTGCCATTCTCCCTCTAGCACAGTGACTCTCAACCTGTGGGTCACAACCTCTTTGGTGGTCGGAATGGCCCTTTCACAGGGGTCAGCTAAGACCACTGGAAAACATAGGTATTTATATTACTATTCATAACAGTAACAAAATTACAGTTCTGAAGTAGAAACTATTTTACTGTTGGGGGTCACCACAACAAGAGGAACTGTATTAAAGGAAGGTTGAGAACCACTGCCCTGGCACATTTTCACCAGAAACCTAAACCCACCAGTGAAAGCTGCTATACTGGCAGACTCTAGAAGATTCTCTTCCACTCAGCAATCGTTGACTAAACTGTTGACTAAAGAAGTTCCTGGGGCTGCAGCTTCCTGACACATGACTGGTTAAAGCAGTCTTGGAAATGGAGACTGTAAGGGATGCGAAGTGTGTATCCACATATTGTCTTCCCAGAGATGTTCCTCGGAGTGCCTGAAGCACGTGGCTTTCCCCTGTAATCGGAGAGCTTGGCTGATGCCCCGCAAGTGTTTTTCTGAAAGGGAAGAGCAGCTTAGTGGAGCCTTTCAAGGATAGCTTGCACATTAAAAATTGATGTAGCACTTTAAAGTTTAATATTTAAACAAAATGCTTAGTGTTTACTGGTATTGCACATTTTCATAGGTTTAAAAAGTTGAAGGGAAACTTTAGGGCTGGGAAAGCACCGAAACCACTTTAATATTTAAGGTATATGTTCCTAAAAAGTCAATTCAGATTCTTTGGCTTTTATCTATTCTCTATAATGGTTTTTCCTCGGCCTGAAGACAGTCTTTAAGTTGGGAAGGCTGCCTGCACTCCCTTCCAGTAGCCATGGGTATTGGATGAATCCCAGTTCTCTGCTTCTACACTAGCTATTCCCAACCTTTATCTCTCCAAAACCTTCGGGGGTTGCCCTTAACTGTAAATGATAGTATAAAGATCCAATTATCTTAAAAATTCATGCACATTAAACAGAAGTGTTTGTGATGGTGGAATAAACTGTGCAGAGCACAGACGAAACTGACCACATCATCAAAGTGAGGTCATACAATAGACAAGAGAGAGGAAGGCGGTGGTCTGGGGGAGGCCAAAAACAACCTGCCCTTAACTAGCCTAGTTAGAGTCAGGTGGGAGTTGCAGGAACAGAACAAGTGTGAACTAAAATGTAATGCGGCTAACTGCTTGAGTCACACACAGGACCGGTCTAGCTGCAGTCCACTGGCACCTCCTGGGTGTCAAATGTGTCGGGACAGAGTGTGGGACACTGCAGTGTTGTTTCCATTTGAGCAGCAGCTAATGCACCAACTGTTAGGTAGCAAAGACCCACGCTGACTCAGAACAGTGGAAACTGGTTCAAGGACTGTCACCCATGCCCCCCACAGAAACGACAGAGGCTAGAGTAACGAGAGGGCTCTGACTGGGTAAGCTGAGGTTGTAGATGAATTTCTGAACAGTCTTATTGAATAAGAAACACCGAGCCAAATATAGGGGTGAAAGCCATAGAGATCAGGGAAATAGTGAGAGCCACCAGCTAACCTTAGCTCACCACACTACGCCACCATAGCTTCCCAAGTGAGTGCTTCTTCCTGTCTAACCTGCACCTTTATTACCTTGCTGTTCTGCTTTCTCATTGGCTCTTGGCCCAGCTACCTCACTTCCTTGTCACTGCCCGTCTGTACAGACCTCCAGGTCTCCATGGTTGGTACTGGGATGTGTCCTCGAACACACAGAGACTCTGCTTGCCATGTGATCGGATTAAGGGCGTGTGCTACCACTGCCTGACTTTTGTTTATCTCTGGCTGTGTATGTCCTCTGATCTCCAGGCAAACTTTATTTATTAACATACAAATGAAATATCACCACATGAGGTCACAGTCCTGTCCCTGATAGTCTAATTTAGAGCAAGAACAAGCAGATGGATTCAGCCACATTTTTTTTTCCGATGTACTGATGGGTAGACACTGTGCAGACAGACAGCCCCGGCCCCCTTGCAGGTACATGCTAATGGGCACTTGGATATAAACAACTAGGGATGAGGGCTGTAGAGGAAGATAAGACTATGTGGGGGTAGAGGGAAGACAGGGTGACTGCCGCATGCAAGATAACCAGCAAATGTGGTTTTGAGGAGCCACCACCCCGCCAGGGACCCATAACAAGTGGAGGAGTAGACCTTCAAAGGAAACTGCCCTGCAGGTGAATGGTGGTGGCAGAGTCAGGATCAACAATGTGCTTGGCGGGTGAAGGAACCAGAGCCTGCAGAAGAGGGAGCAGAGCCAGGGTGTGCATTCCACACCAGATGTTTTCTCCCATTCAGCGCACAGTGCACTGGCCCACAGCCCAGGGCAGACTTGTCCTTCCGCAGTAGGTGAATGTCCACTGGAATTTCTCTCCCTGCCTGGTTTGGTGGGGATCTATCAGAGTCCTGACCAGAATCTGTCTTTTAGTGGCCAAAAGACTTTTCAGCACTATACTTAACTCAGGCACATCATCTTAATAATCTTAGCAGATTGACCTTTGTGTTAAAATGTATGGATCTGTATGACATATCACAGGCATCCACCATGCTTACTCTCTTCAACATACAAAGGCACTTGAATGGTCTATTAGGCTTATCAAGGAGAAAAAATTTTAAATGGGGAATACTTTCCAATCATATCATTCCAGGTTCCCCAGAAAGGCTTTTGATGGAATAGAAAGGTCAGGAGATCTAGCTCATCTATAAAATTGCATGTACTTGCTCTTACCATTTAACATGCTTTCTAGAAACCTTATGTCTATACGCTTTAGTGTCCTTTCTGAGATGAAAAAGGCAGGAGAGGTTTTAAAAACAGCTATTTGGGAATGACCTGGTAAGAACAGCTAACAGTAAGTTTGGGTCACTGGGGCTATGCCTCAGTGGTAGTGCATTTGCCTGCCATGAATGAGGCCCTAGGTTCAATCTCCAGTGAGGGAGAATTAGGAAAATAGGTAGAGAGCCAAAGGAAAAACTGACTCCCTGAGATGGCACTTCTTAGTCCCAAAGGACATTAAAGGAGGAAGGGGGAAAGGCACGGGGTGGGTATCTAAACAGGACCGATGCGCAAAAGGGGAGGAGCTAGAGGCCCCACTCAAGCCAGAGTCAGTTGAGGGCCTTCCCAAAGGGGCAGTTTTTACTTTAGCTTTCTCTGGGGCTTGGTCTTCAGTCTTTCCCAGAATTTGAATTCTTTGTCCATCTCAGAGAATGAGCTCAGGATTCCCTAGATGCCCTCTAGTACCCCTGCCACACCAGTACTGGCTTTAAGAAAGAAAGAAACTCCAGTACTTGGATTGTCTGGTTGTTAAAGATGCCTGATTTGAACCAGACATATAGCTTTAAAAGGCTGCCGGGCTCCCATCTTACTTGAGATACTTGTCCATCAACTGGACACACCCGACTGTAACTTACCAGTTTGATTCCTATGACAATGCAAATGTCCCTGAAATATGGGGTTTGAGTTACTTCTTCAGTTCTCCTAGAAGACCTGGGAGAAGCTGGAATGTCAAATTGCAGAACTGTCTAGGATTAACCCCAGCCTCCTCTCCCTGTCACCCACCTGGGGTCTGATTTCTCCCCACACCAAACTCCTTCCAAGTCCCCCAGAGTCTCACTTGGCATCCTTCTTGCCACACTCTGGTCTATGTCTGGCTATAACAACCACGTTAGGTTTCTACCAGAGGCTCAACTAGCTTCTGTGCATTTACATATATTGCTTCAGTTAATGGCTGTGATCCATCTCTCTGTCTCACCAAACTGCCTACCCCCTCGCTCTACCAAGACAATTCAATACCTTAAGTTTAAATCTCACTTTTCTTATAAAATCTCCCACAGTTCCTCCACATGCACATTTCTTCCTAATCTGAAGTCAAGTATTTCCTAAAATACTATCTAGTCATGCCAGCCTCACAGTACCTTCAATATTCATGCTCTCATGTACCCTGCTTCTGCCTCTAGGCCATGTCTTAGTTAGGGTTAGTATTGCTGTGATGAAATACCATGAAGAAAAGCAACTTGGGGATGAAATGGTTAATTTCGCTCACAGTTCCATATAATAGTCTGTCATCAAAAGCAGCGAGGGCAGAAACCTAGAGGTGGGCACTGATGCAGAGGCCATGGAGAAGTGATGCTTACTGGCTTGCTCAGCCTGCTTTCTTATTCAACCCAGTATGACCAGCTCAGGGGTGGCCCCACCCACAATGGACTGGGCCCGCCTATATCAATCACCAATAAAGAAAATGCCCTACAGGTTTGCCTGAAGCCTGATCTTATGGAGGCATTTTCTCAATTGAGAGATTAAGAATAGCCATCTCTCTGATGACTCTAGTTTGTGTCAAATCAACATAGAACTAGCCAGCCCAGGACATAAGTCAGCAGCAGGGCCCAGTCTACATCTCTTTGCAGCATTGTCCTGGAAACCTGACTGGGGTGAGGAGGGAATGGAGAAAGGACAGACACACTGACACAGGTACAGAACAAGATAAGGTGGGTTATGCTCACCCTAATGGAGGGACCAACTGCATCCCAGAACCTCAGCATCCTTATTTTATACATCTGAATTGAGGATACAGGTTTACTGTATACAGCCAAATAAAGAGATGGGTTTATTGAACACAGCTGGAGGCAGGTTTAGCTGACCTGGGTAGGAGGTCTCTGTAGGAAGCAGTCTTAGACTACCATCAACCCAGAGGAGGAAGCTGTGGTTGACAGCTTTGCCACACACTGTCAACATTCATATTTGGACCAGAGGAGGCCTTTGCCATTTCCATAGGTCTGAGACATTGGGGTCCTTGACATGGCTGTACTCATGCGAGCAACACACATTCACTCAGGGTTTCCTCTGATCTCTACAGGACAGGGTGACCATCTTCTCATAAGCCTTTAGCTTCCATGGCTCATGGTAGCTACCTTTTTTCCTACTTCCCAGGTGACCTACCTCAGGGTAGCACCACCCATAGTGAAGCAGCTCCTTTACATCAATCATTAATCAAGGAATGCCCCCTACAGGCCAATCGGAAGGAGGCATTTTCTTAATTGAGCTTCCTCTTCCCAGATGACTTTGTATCAACTTGACAAAATACTAATCAGCACACTTTCATTTTACTAGTCTCAAATTCATTTAAATGATATTAATTAGCTAAAACATATTAATTAGTTGAAACAAATAACAATAACTTGTTCATCTGAAAACTGCCCTAGTCTAGGTTCTGAGTGTTGCTCAGTGAGAGGGGAAGTGTCCTTGATTTCATGCCCAAATTAAGCATTTATATTGACTTTCCCATATAAACTATCTCATGGTAACCAGATAATTGATAAGAGAAAGTTTCCCTTTCTATTAAATAGCCATCAATTTTGTTTTTAAAGAGGGAATCAACATAACACTTCGTAAATTCTAATGATTTTGAAAGATTTAGACAAATATAATCAAGGGAAGCTAGTAAAACGAAAGAGAACCAAGCATCCGACCCCTTTATACACAGACTCACACAACCCATGAAATTATGCTCGACAAATACATTTTAACCCAAATCTGGTTAATCCTACAGGATTGATAAACTGAAGATCTCCATAACAATTTACAGAGAATGTGGAGGACAGAATATTATATGTGACCTTTTGTCGAAAAAAAAAAAAACTTAACTAGTTTGTTTTTCTTTTTTAAGAAGAGAGAGGTGCTCTTTATTTTATGTCTTACGCCAGAATGATAAATACTAAATACACTGAATGCTGATCATGCACCTGAAACATAGTGGAACTGAACTAGTGTCCCTGCAATGGCATGAGTATCTCCCTAGTGCCCTCGGGCTAGGGTACAATACAAAGTGTGATTAATAAAGAGAACCCAGCTCAAGTGGAACTGGAGAGAGGCCACACTAGCTTCACCACAGCACTTACATGAACCTGCCAGGACAAACTGCTGAGGTGGGTCTTGCTCAAAGACTTGGAAACCCATTCTTGACTCCCCAGCCAGTCTACTCAGCTCCAAACAGCACCTCGTTTCCCAGTAGGGATAATGATGACTGGACCACATTAGGGACTCTTCTCCTCTAGCAACCAAGCCACACCATTTAAAGCTAGTGCCTCAAGGTCCCCAGCAATGTGTTGACCGTCCCATCTACTTAATAAGAAAACACTGTCTCGACTGAGCAGATGATTTTTATGTCTGTAAAGTTCATTCACAATTAATCAGTTTTCTACTATAAATGAAAAATAGGGGTCATTTTTTTCTAAGAAAAATTCCAACAGAATAAAATTCACCAACAGATGAAAATATATGTCCTCTATTAATATGTCTTAAGGAGGAGCAGAGAGCAGCTGCAGCAGCCTTCACCACCCTGGCTCACCCAGTCCAATCCATCCACCATAACTGATTTAATATGAGCGTATAATTAGTACTGTTGATTACTATCTGGTGCCAGCTATCCCAAATGCCCCACCTTCATGCTAATTAATCTTGAAAACTTTCCAAGCTTTCTCCTACCCTGCCTGCCTCTGTTTCCTGCATCAGTGCACACATAGCATTTTATTCAAACAAATCGAACAACAACGGCATGACTAGGTCTTGCACACAGTTGGTACTCAGTAAATGTTTGTTTATTCAAATCACTGCTCCTTCATCACAGTGATTCTCATTAGAATGGAAAACCCACAGCCAAGATTGAGGCTTGGGTCACTAACTAGCAATTGACTTTAGGGCAACTTGTGTTCAAACTGCCAGTGAAAACCAATCTCTAGAAAACCCAAGGAATCATCACGGACAATTTTCTGGTAGACCCTGAGACATGAAACTCTGCACCATTAAGGGTGTATCCATACATCACTGATTTCAATGAAAGTAGTGGAAAGCAAAGAGAAACCTGTCAGAGAGGCTAGTAAAACTTAGGCTTAAACACTGACAAGCGTAAGTGTTTTCTAGTATTCTACACGAAGCTAGTTTTATGGAAATATTTGTGAGGTATATGTTGTTGTTTTTATTCCTTATTTTTTTTTTATTTTTTGAGACAGGGTTTCTCTGTGTAACAGTCCTGGCTGTCCTGGAACTCACATTGTAGACCAGGCTGGCCTTGAACTCAGGGATCTGCCTGCCTCTGCCTCCCAGGTGCTGGGATTAAAGGCGTGCACCACCACAGCCCAGATCATTTGTTTTTATTCTTTTTGGGGGGCCCATCACCCAGCTCCCAAATAAATCACACATGGAGGCTTAGTCTTAATTATGAATGCCTGGCCTTAGCTTGGCTTAGTTTCTTGCCAGCTTTCCTTAACTTTAAATTAACCCAGCTGTATTTAGCCTGGGGGCTTTTCTTGTTCTCTTTCTTCTGTAAATCTTACTCTTACTCCGTGGCTTAATGTGTAGCTGGATGGCTGGCCCCTAGAGCCCTCCCTCTTTCTCTCACTCCTAGACCTCTCCTCCCAGATCTCTCCTTCTATATATTCTCTTGGCCTGCCAGCCCCACCTATCCTTTCTCCTGCCTTGCTATTGGCCGTTCAGATATTTATTAGCTCATCAGGTATTTTAGACAGGCACAGTAACACAGCTTCACAGAGTTGAACAAATGCAACATAAACAAAAGTAACACACCTTAAAATAATATTCTACTACAAGTATATTTGGTAAACAATGGACCAAATACGACCTTCAGCAAAGATGTGGTATACAATCCTTTGCATGTGTGACCCCTTCCTCATTCTGTCCTGCCTTTTAAGAAATCCTGAAGCTTAATAAACACAGCATTCTGTACTCTAAGAACCCCCTTCCCAAAATGGAAGACTTCTTCCAGGAGCCTTTGAAAGTGAGTGACTTGGCTGTCACTAAATGGTGGTGCTAAACGGATGGAGATGCTGGCAAACAGCAAGGCCAGTACAAGGATCAGAGGAAGCAAAGTCCAAATGTCTAGTTTGAAACATCACCTGTCACTGCCAGCTCAGCAAACCTTACAGCTTTTGTTCACACATGTAACTGTCCAAGCACTCTAAGCCTAGTTCTTCACCAAGCCTCCTTCCTCGATGCTTTCTTTGGAACATTCCCAGATGAATTTTTGTCTGCTCCCTCAACTCCTCTCCACAATTCCCCATAATGAAATGATACAATCTCAAAACTCTGACCCCAAGGCCAATCATTATTTCCTAAAACAAATACTTGTCAAATGTCTGCAAGAGAATATATATTCTAATTTAAAGGAGGTAATCTGGTATTCATTGAAAATTTTAATTGTATGACTCTGTATGCAAAAATATTTAAATGTCTACACCTTAAAAAAGACTTAAAAATTTAAAGTCAACAATAAACCAGAAAGATATTGTAAAAATATAATAAATTGACATTTCTAAGTACTATATATAGGTATATATGTTTATATGTTTATATGATATATATACTATATATCATGTAAATACTATAATCTATGTAAAATAAATAGGACCTGTGAATAGGTAACTCACTTAAGAGGAAAAATAGATGTGTAATATATGTCTTAGTCAATGTTCTTTTGCTGTGGAGAGACACCATGTCCAGGGCAATTCTTATAAGGGAAAGCATTTAATTGGAGATTGCTTACAGGTTGAGAGGTTTAGTTCATTATCAGCATGGTGGGTAGCATGATGACACACAGGCAGACATGGTGCTGGAGAGGTAGCTCAGATCCACAGGAGAGAGGTAGACACTGGATCTGGCTTGAGCATTTGAAACCTCAAAACCCACTCCTAGCGACACACTTCCTCCAACAAGATCCTACCTCCTCCAACTAGGCCACACCTCTTGGCCACACCTCTTGGCCACTCCCTGGTGACCAAGCATTCAAACCTATGAGCCTATGGGAGCCATTCCTATTCAAACCACCACAATATATTATAGAATGTACTGGTTAGTTTTTTATCTACTTAATATAAGTTAGATAGGAGAGACAGACAGACTGACACAGAGAGAGACACAGAGAGAGATGATTTACTAGGATGACTTACAGGCTGTTGTCCAGCTACTCCCACAATGGCTTCCTATTATTGGAAGGTCCAGTAATCCAGTAGTTTCTTAGTTGTGAGGCTGGATGTCTCAGCTGGTCTTCAGTAGATGCTGGAATTCTGAAGAAGTGGGCGCCAATGCTAGTGAAGCAATGGACTTGCTAGCATGGCAGGAACAGGAAGGCAAAGAACAAAAGCCTTTTTCTTCCATTTCCTTATAATGGCTTCCAGCAAAAGGCATGGCTCACCAAAGGCAGTGCCACATCTGGGCAAGTGGTCCCGGGTTGTGTGAAAAAAAGCAAGCTAAGTGAACCATGGAGAGCAAGCCAGTAGGCAGTGTTCCTCCATGATCTCTTCTTCAGTTCCTATCTCCAGGTTTCTGCTTGAGATCCTGTCCTGTCTTCCCTGGATGATGGAGTCTAACTTGTAAACCTAATAATTCCCTTCCTCCCCAAGTTGCTTTGGGTTATGGTGTTTATCACAGCATTAGAAATCAAACTGGTACATTATCTTACCAGTAGAGAGATGGGGAAGACAGTCAACACCAGCTTCTCTTCTCCACAGGTATACTCACATGTAACAGGGCCCCAGACCTTAGCACAACTGACTCCATATTGGAAGTGCCATTCAGGCTGTAAAACTCAGCATGTAGACAGCACCACCAGCCAAAATGAAAACAAAGACCTAATCCATCAAAGTGCATAGTTCTGGGAAAGTTTTTATGTGTACTAACCTTGCTTTACGGTTTCTGTAGTTCTGCGTCTAGCTCACTGTTCTGTCAACCCAGGATATGGTGTTTGTGCTTAAAAGCTCACCCTGAGAAAGGCTCGGTGCTATGCTGGAATCCCAAACACCTAGTGTAGCCTCTGGCCAGCTAATAAAGACCTTCTATTGGCTTAAACCCATGCCTGAGCAGTCTTCTCTGGTGGCTATCCCACAACACACAAGTGAGAAGAAAATGGATGGATTAAACAGCTGAACTGAACTTGACTGACCAGTTTTCTTAGATATAGCTATGATCTAATAGATAGAAGAAATGTTTTATATTAGGAGTTACATGGTAAATAAGGACTAATGTGCCATGATGTCTGTAACTAACTTCCAGATAGTTCCGAAACAAAAATATATATGAAGAAAATACTTACACTTTAAAAGAGACACAGTTGTATTTTCTATCAAAAATAAAATAGCCATTCCAAACTGATCATTATTGATAATCGTAATTTTATTTTTGAATTGAGTCACACCCTATCAACCAACATGTGTGACAGTAGAAGACCATGAGTTGAGAGGGTCTTTAAAGGGAAGATAAGATGATTCTAGCTAGTGTGTTGGAACAAAAGGAGTGTGGGGGGGGGAAGTGCACACACATATGCATGCACACATGTGCATGTGTGTGTGTTGAGATAGTATAAAATCTTAAAGTATTTTTTGAAAGAAATTATCAATATCTTTTTCTAATTATTCTTAAATTTAAAAAGAAATGTTTGGGCCTGTAAGATAAAGGCTCTTGTTGCCAAGTCTAACAAATTAACCTGAGATTAATTCCCAGGGCCCACATGCTGAAAGGAGAGAACCAACTCCTATAGGTTGTCCTCTAAACTCCAGACACATGCCATGGCAATGTGTATGCAAGCTCATACACACATACACACACACACACACACACACAGAGAGAGAGAGAGAGAGAGAGAGAGAGAGAGAGAGAGAGAGAGAGAGAGAGTAAAAAACAAACCAACTGAATAAATGAATAAATGTAATTTTTAAAGGTTTTTACTTAGAGGCTGGAGAGTGGTTAGGAACACTTTAGTCAACAGTTTAGTTTAGTCAACAATTGCTAAGTGGAAGAGAATCTTCTAGAGTCTGCCAGTATAGCCACTTTTACTGATGGGTTTAGGTTTCTGGTGAAAATGTGCTAGAGCAGTGGTTCTCAACCTTCCTGATGCTGTGACCCTTTAACACAGTTCCTCATGTGGTAACCCCCACTCATAAAATTATTTTTGTTGCTACTTTATAACCATAATTTTGCTACTGTTATGAATCATAATGTAAATATTTTTGGAAATA
>CABHPH010148392.1:0-67618 GCA_902168325.1 Peromyscus nudipes
TCCGAACTTAACAATTACAGCTACAGTAACACTTTAAATTTCTCCTGCATAGGGCTTCACACAAGGAAAAAGAAAAATCAGAGAAGCAGTTACCCTGGGGCTTTTATCCAAACGGTGTAGAGTTACCAGAAGGAGTCCTGGACTTCCAGGTCTCAGCAGTTACCGACCTGTCTAGGAATTAGGAGGCTAATGACAGAGAGAGTGTCTCTCTCCTGCAGAATTGATGCTCTGCCTTCTGCCTGCCTGTGTATCTGTGTCTGTTCAGTCACCCTCACCTCCACATAAACCTCACAGCACCCGGGCGGGTTTGGGTGTGGGGACACAGCTTGCTTTATCAGGTGACACCAGGAAATCAGCAGATGGCTTTTACCTGTCACCAGTGGGTACACAGTGAGCCATTCCTCCACTCCCTGGAGCTTGAGATGGAGGTCCCCTGGGCCATGCTGGCCTCCATGGCTCAGGTGACAAGTTCACTCTTTGGCTCTGGCCCTGGGGCCATGAGTGAGTAGTACCCAGAGGGGAGCCTCCAGTTCTCCAGTAAAACCAGAGAGATGGGAGGAGGGTTCACAGAGGCAGGAACTGGGAGTTGAGGGGAGAACCCAGGCCTGCCCCAGGGCCCCCTGGGTTTCACGCAATTCTCACCACACCCAAGGTAGGAAGTCTGCATTGTGACCTAACCAATGATAGGTTTGTGTGCAACCAGAAGTTGAAGCTTTTGCCAAAGTGTACACATAGTGCTGCTTCACAAGCTCACTCTGTTTGAAGTGCTACCCCTGACCTTAGCATTAAAAGTGGGGACATGGGGGCTGGAGAGACGTCTCAAGTAGTGTTTACTGCTCTTCCAAATTGCTCAAGTTCCCGGCACTGGCACTTGACAGCTCATGGCTGCCTGTAACCCCAGCTCTAAGGGGAGCTGACTTGTCTGGCCTCTACAGGCATGCACACTGAAAAGCACATCCTGCTGGCAGACAGACACATAATCAAAATAATAAAGGTAATTTTATTTTAAACGAGAAAGTGGCTGGGTATAGTGGCTCATATCTGTCATTCCAGCTACTCAGGAGGCTGAGGCAGGAAAATCAAAAGTTCAGGACCTACCTGGGTTACAGAGTTCAAAGTTCAAACCCAGCGCAGATAACTTAGTAAAGACCATGTTACAAAAGAAAAAGAGGGCTAGTTGTAGCTCAGTGGTAAGGCACTTACTTAGCATGCGTGAGGCCCAGGGTTCCAGGAGAAAACCCTGGAAAGACTCGGGCAGAGCTTGGAACACAAGCTGGAAGGGTACATGATGATGGGGCCAAGTGACAAGACAGGCTTGAATTTTCAGGAGAAGTTAGGCAGCATCTGGGATAGGCCTGTGGCTTCTACCATAGCCCCGATGAGGACCGAGCCCAGCTGGCAGCTAGGTTCCATCTCTCCTCCCTGACTGACTTCAGGATTTCCCCCAGCACCGTGCCCAGGCCTGGAGTTGATAAGGTTTGGATTGATATGAACAGACCCCATTGGAGACGAACACAACCCACCCAGCTGGCCTGTTTATAGGAATGCTTGCCATTCTGTGGTACACAAAACTGCAAGAAAGTGGAAATGGAAGCTGGATCAGGTCCAGCCTAGGAAAATAGAGCCAGCGATGAGGGGCTGGGAAAAAGGCTGGGGTGGGAAGTCACATCTACATCCAATTTGAACTCCCGTGGTACATTCTATGGTACAGCTATGGCACACAGGCCCTGGAGGCTGTCCAGGGTCAAGGCATGTCGAGTAAGGGCTGCCTCCCGGCTCACAAGTGGCCCCGTTCTTGCCGTATTCTCACCTGGGAGAAGCAGGACCTCTCAGATCCTATCCAGAGGGCCTTACTCGCATATCCCAATCACCTTCCAAAAGTCTAGCCCATCACCTAGGTGGTCGGGTGTTCGACTGAGGAGTTGTTGGGGACACTCAAGCCTTAGCCTCTGACTTGCTGTGACCCCCTTGTGACCACAGGTGGGAGGAAGAGGAGGGGGCAGTGGCTTCAAGGGGGGAAAGCTCAGTCTTCAGTGCCAGCTTGGTGGGTGTGTCCTGTTGAGGGAGCCTGGATGTGCTCACCAAGCAGGGAACACGCTGTCTGCTCTGCAGAGGTGAGCAGGGCTGGCACTGAAAACCTTGACTCTGACATTTGATGAATTTGGGGAGGAGTAGCCTTGGTCACTAGAGGGGGTACTGCCGAATCAGGAGGATACCTGCCAGTGGGGAGCATTGTATCCTGCCGTCATCTGGACAGATTTCATTTGGCCCGATGGGAAAGAGGTTGGCAGAGGAGGTCAGGAGGGGAAAGGCAGACTTCTGTGTCTGGGCCCTACCTGTAGGGCCCGATGCCGATTGGGATTCTCATGGCACCGCCTGGTCTCCGTCCCACCAGGGGAGGCTGGAGAAGTCACTGGAGCACCTGCGGAAACAAATGGAGGATGCGACGCTGTTCCAAGCCCAGGCCGAGGAGACCTGTGCCTTGTGGCAGGCAGGTGCCGGGTCTGGGGTGAAGGTGGGAGCCATCGAGTCAGCAGCTGGATGCCAGACGAGCCTGAAACACTAGCCTGTGGTCAGCCCAGAATGTATGCGTGTGTGTGTGTGTGTGTGTGTGTGTGTGTGTGTGTGTGTGTGTGTGTGTAAGTAATAGAGGATGCCAAAGTTGGATTCTATCCTGCCCTGCGCTAAGTACCTGGGGTCCTGCCATGCTTGAGTTCAGGGCCATAAAGGGAGCAGACATGAGGGGTCCCAAGGATGGATTTGGATGGATGTCAGGGGCAGGCCCAGGTTATGGGGAGGCCTCCAGTAGTGGATCTAGGGGTAAGGGAGGTATTTGGCATTGGGGTAGATTTGGTCTGTTTAGCTTTGCAGTGGCAGATTTGTCTGGCTGACATCTGGGGATGGGCTTGGGGGCCTGTGTGGCAGATGTTGGGTGTGGCTGGTCTCAGGAATGGATCTTGAGTCTGGGTAGCCACAGGTGGTAGATGGGGTCTGATGGCTCAAGGGGCGGGTTTGGGTTGCGACTAGCCCGGAGTTGTCAGTTACATATGTGGGTGACAGATTGGATGTGCCGTCAGCTCTTGAAGTCTAGGCAGCTCCTGGTAGTATATTCTGTGTCTGATCAGCCTAGGGTGGTAGATTTGGGGTGTGGGCATCCCCAAATGGTCAGTCCTGGTCGAGCATCAGGTTTTGCCCTCAGCTGTCTTTCTTATGCCCTACAGAAGATGGTGGAGAGCCAGCGGCAGAACGTGCTGGGCGAGTTTGAGAGGCTGCGCCGCCTGTTGGCCGAGGAGGAGCAACAGCTGCTGCAGAAGCTGGAGGAAGAGGAGCTGGAGGTGCTGCCGCGGCTGCGCGAAGGCGCCACGAGACTTGGCCAGCAAAGCGCGCAGCTGGGAGCCCTCATCTCAGAGCTTGAGAACCGCTGCCAGCTGCCAGCGCTGGGGTTGTTGCAGGTGAGTGGGCCGGGTGGAGTGTCCTGGGGGGTCCACCGTACTCCCCAGGGGAGCATCAGGTGTGCACCCCTCACCCCACTGCTCAGCACCCTGCTTCCTCCCCAGACACACAGGGTCTGCATCTTCCTATTGCGGGGTTGCCACAGGGCATGCAGTACAGCCCCAAGTCCCAGCCACTTGCATGCCTTCTGCATCCACCACATGCAGGCCATGCTGCTACCTGATGTGTCAGACTATGCTCCGTGGGGGGAGGGGGAGGAGGCGGGGAACGGGGATGGGGGACCTGGCAAAGGATTCAGAATAAGAAAGTGTTGGCAGAGCTTGTCCATAACAGACTCAAGTCTCCAGCGAGCCTGGCCTGCCCATCTCTCCTGTAAATACCACAGCAGCTAAGATGGGTGTCCCAGTATTCTGCCACCCCACACTCAGTGTGAATAAAAGAAAGTGAAGTAGTCTTTTGGTGGAGATGGATGCCCGACCCCACCCCAGGCTCCCAGTGGGGGTGCCAGTTCCTTGAATGAAAGGGCGCAGTGTTTATGCATCAGCTCGAACTTCCTCTGCCTGCCTTCAGTCACTACTGGCTGACCTGAGGTTCTGAGGATTCTGAACATCTGTTACACAGCTGCTGCTCTATATTTAAGGGATCATGAGAAGGGCAAACGGCATGTGTTCAATCCAGATGTGGTTTTACGTCCAATCCACAGTTGGTTGAGTATACAGGTGCAAAATGAGGGCATACAGTGAGGCAGGCCTCGGGAGAAGTCCCTGCATTCAACGTCTCATTTTCTCAGGCTGGCTGGCCACAGTTGCTGTTCTCTATGGACACAGCAGAGTGGATGTGGATCAGCCTGTGTGCTTTGCGGGGAGGGATGCTTTCTTCCCTCACTGATTACTCATTCTTGTTCCTGGACCCCTGAGAGCGCTCATTAGGACTCCCACCCCAACCCTTTCAGGTTGTGATCTCTACTCCCTACTCACCGCTGGATATCCAGTTATCTTTGTGGGGGGTCGTACCATCATTCTCTGTTATAGCAATGTGAGACTGGGGAGTTGGTCAGCAACAGCTTCTGATAGGGGCTTTCAGACCCCTCAGGACAATTACTCCAGAAAAGTCCTCATAAGACCTCATGGTAGGGATTAAATGTTGATGTGTGTCTTGATGGAGACATTTCAACTGTAGCGGGTCCCTTCGCACCTCTCCTCCTCCTCCTCTTCCTCTTCCTCCTCCTCCTCCTCCTCCTCCTCCTCCTCCTCCTCCTCCTCCTCCTCCTCCTCCTCCTCTTCTTCTTCTTCTTCTTCTTCTTCTTCTTCTTCTTCTTCTTCTTCTTCAAGAGTTATCCCCAGGATGTATGCTCCAGTCCTGTTCTTCCCTGAATCTCGGCTCCTATTCATTTCCCCCAAACCAGAACAGGTCCCCGTGTCCTCTGCCTCACGGCAGTCTAGGTAACCATGAAAAGTGTGGCAGTCAGTTCTAGGACCCTTCAACAGGCTCAGGGCCTCTGTCTCCCCATTTGTCCAGTGGGCATTGATGGGATTCAGGAGGTGACTGCTGGATACAGGCTGTGGGGTCCACTGTTGCCCTTCCTTGGGGACTTGGCTATGCTTTGCGCCACCCCAAACCCCAATGCCATCTACCTGGTGTGTAGATATGGGGTCTAAGACTGGCTGTCTGCCTTCCATGTAGGACAGAGGCCGTGTGTTCCCTCTGGGGCCCAGGGGCTGGGAACATAGTAGGAGGTGGCTCACTGGGACGAGACACCTGGGGATTTTGACCTTTACCAAGCTGTCAGACGGTTAGAGCCTGCCAAACAGAAATGTCTCTGTGAGCTCTCGGAGGGAGGGCTAGGAGAACAGAGAGGAATGGAGACAGGTCTATGTCAGTAAAACAGATTAAATGCACTGGCATGCCTCTCACCTGGTGTGTGTGTGTGTATGTGTGTGTTCCATTCAAATCTCATGCCCCTCCTTGAAGATAAATATACATTGCTATATGTTGCTAGTGAAAGGGCCCCTTTGGGGTTTTTTGTTTTTTGGTTTTTTTTTGGTGGTGTACCCACTGTGAGGTGCTCACACTCATGTGAGCAA
This sequence comes from Peromyscus nudipes, assembly GCA_902168325.1. Taxonomy (NCBI): domain Eukaryota; kingdom Metazoa; phylum Chordata; class Mammalia; order Rodentia; family Cricetidae; genus Peromyscus; species Peromyscus nudipes. The sequence continues at coordinate 5,538 of CABHPH010148392.1, forward strand.
CCAGTGAGACTCACTGGTACAGACAGGAAACACGGAAAGTCAAACCTGTCTTGTGCCGCATCAAACGTGATAGGGTACAGGTTGTTAGCCAAGTCATCCTCCTAGGCTCTAAGAAAACAAAATGCTGGAAGGTTTTAGGAAAGCAGGGTGACTTGGAAATGGGGGTGCAGGGGTCTGTGTGAACCCCAGATTTGGATTTGTTTTTGTATGTGATGGTCTCGGCCATCCACTTATATTTCACGCCACCAGGCAGCCTAGCTGCTGCTGTGCCCCTCCCCATCCTTCCCCCACTTTATCCCACTACTGCCTGCTCCCCACCTGCTCCTCCTTCCCCCGGTCCCCCCTTCCATCAAGCTTCCCAGGAAAGCCTTTGCTATATGCTGGGGCGGGTTATGCCCATGGCTTGGGGTTAGGAGCAGCTTGCCTCATTCTGTCCCTGTGAGCTGCTGTTCATTGTCTAGGGGGAGAGGGGGAGGTTGAGGGGGTCTCCACTCTCAGCCCCAGTGTGCAGGGTCTTTCTGCCAGATCTCTAAGGCCTGGTGTGGTCACCTATGGCCTTCTGGGCAGGTGTCATACATAGATGAGGGCTGGGGGACCTGGAATCCATCCATGTGTGCTGATAGCCCCTTAGGCTGATGTGCTCTGTAGCACAGAGTTGATTTTTTTTTTCTTTTCCCCTGAATAGATGTGTCTGAGGAGGCCCCTTTCCTACTCTGGAGGCCAAAGCTCTCCTATCACCCCAGCAAGGAAGGCCTTGTGCCATCCTTGCCCCAGGCCATGTGACCACCAATACCCCCAACACACCTGTTTCCAAATGTGTGGGAGACAGAGACGATTTCAGCCGCTCTGCTCGCATCGGACTCATGGTTCCAGGCTCTTGCCCCGGCATCCTCCCCTATATCTCCCAGGGAATTCACCTCTGGCTTTGGAGCCCTCCGTTTGAGGCCTTTGGGATCTGTTGTCCCCCAGACAGTACTTGCAAGTATGATCCCATCTGCAGGGACCTTCTCCCTTGACAGGGACTGTATCTCATTTACTGTGTCTGACAAAAAGGCCAAGCCTTGTGGGAGCTGGCTAGCTGCGTGTGTCCCTCAGCTCTACTGCCACATAAAGTACCATCGGCTGAGTGCCTGACACACAGAACTTGATTTCCTTCTGATTCTAGGGGCTAGAAGTAGAGGACAAGGGTTTCAGCAGAGCCAGTGTGTTAGTTTATTTTGTTGTTATGAAATACCCGAGGCTGGGGGCCAAATGTCCAAGCAATATGCTGGCAGTTTGGGCGGGTGACACCTTGGCTGGGTCATGTTACGGCAGTGGCGTCATACTGTAAGGGCCTGAGCAAGGGAGATTGCTCGGTGAGACGGGGGCCTAGAGGAGAGGAAAGGGCCAGTGTGCTGTTAACTCTCATAAGAGCTCTCCAGGGTCCATGTGAACTGCATTATATTAGTTCCTTCCAAAGGTAAGCTGCTGACACATCCTTTTAGACGGCACCTCTTAAAGGTCACGCCACCTCTTAACAAATCTTCACGGGACCCAAATTCCTACCACATATCTAGGAAGACAGTCAACCCAGCCAAATCACTGAGGCTGGCGTCTCTGGAGGCCTCTCTCCTGGTTCAAGGACATCCATCTTCTCCCATGAGACGGAGATCCTGGATTGGCAGGGAGCTTTTCTCTCCCTTGGCATTTGGTAGGAGTGAGCAGTAGCAGCAGGCCACAGCGCGTGACGCTCTGGTGTCCTTGTGTGTAGGTCTAGGACATCAGGAGCCTTGGACCTGCAAGTGTTACCGTTCTCGTGGGCCTAGGGAGTAGAGACTCCCCCACCGCCCTTGTTGCAGGCTGGGCCGCATCCTCCAGACAGGCCTGGGTATCAGGATTCCTTGACCCTCAACACCAGCCAGTGTTGAGCTCTTGGCCCAAGGTCTCACTCAGACCCTTGACTGTAAAGATTAGACATCTCCCCAGAACTCTCACTGGCAGCCAGGGCCTGAAGTTTCCAGTATCTTAGGTCCATTTGTTTTGGGGCCGATGCTGACTGCTGTGGCTCTGTCCCTCCGCCTCTTTATAGCCACCTTCTTCCTGCTCTGACCACTCGGCTGCTGCTTGGCACTCAGCCGGCTGACTGGGCAGCGTCTACCAACTCTGTTGCTTCTTTAGTGTTCCCAGCTCAGCCTGGGCCGCTACAATTAGAGAAGAGAGCACTAGGAAGGAGCCTCTCGTGGGGCCCGGTGGACCACCGGGGAAGTGGGCAGGAGGGTGCCTCTGAACCCACATACCTTGTGAACCGAAGCCTGTTTTAATAGCCAGAGACAACGTTTTGTATCCATTGCAGCCTGGCCTCTGTGCACCAGTCACCACCGCCCACTGGGCCACCAGGGGAAGTGCCACCTAGAGTCCCTGGAGGCAGAAATCTGTTACAGGCTGTTCTTGCTGAGGCTGCACCTTCAGGAGCAATGGGGGTCTACTGCCATCTTCGCATAGTAGTCGGGAGACTGTGGAGTGCTGTGATGATGTCAGCGTAGTTGGGACCACAAGGGAAAGTCCAGCAGCTGCCAAGTAGGGAATAAGTGGCCCAACCCCCAACGTCTTTGCATCCACAGGAAAATGAATGTGAGGAGTACTTTACAAGAACTTTAATAGTGATTTTTGTAGCCCTGGCTGTCCTGAAACTCACTCTGTAGACCAGGCTGGCCTCGAACTCACAGAGATCTGCCTGCCTCTACCTCCAAGTGCTGGGATTAAAGGTGTGCACCATCACCGCCTGGCTCTGATATTTTTTTTTTAAAGAAATGTTATCGATTCTCTAAGTTTCATACACCTATGCCCCAGATCATGAGCGTGTCCACTCCCACTACCCCTCACATTCCCTCTGACACCCCCAACACGTGCTTTTCCCACCTCCGTGCCTTCTCTTTCTCTCACCCTCTTTTATTTAAATGATCCGAGTCCAGTTTGTGTTGCCCGTATGTGCTGGTGCTGGACCACCCGGCAGCGGCAGCCTGATGAGCCCCTCCCCCGGCGTGCCGGACTCACCGGCTGGCTTGATCGTGTGCAGGTAACCACAGCTGCTGTGAGTTCCTAAGGCCAGTGATCGTGTCAGGTCCGGAAGTCGGCATTGCACAGCTCTCCTCTCCATTCTCAGGCTCTTACATTACTCCCCCCCCCCCTCCTGTGACATCCCCTGAGCCTCGTGGGGATGTGCACGCAGATAGAAATGCCTCATTTAGGGTTGAGCACTCAGCAGCCCCTTATCCTTGGCACTTTGGCTGGTTTAGAGGCTCTGCACTGACTGCAGAGAGAAGCTTATCTGGCCGAGGTTGAGAGCAGCACTTACCTATGGGTATAAACATAAACGTTTAGAAGGCAGTTTGACAAATGTCTGTTTAGCGAATCAACAGTAGTAGGTTTCCCTCTAGGGCCTGTGGTCTCCCCAGCCTTACTCGACATGAATTCCCTCCTCCTGCAGAGCAGGCCTCAAATCCAATGAAAAGTCAGTTGGTTGCCCTGGAACCTCCGTGCCACTATTGTAGCGGGGGGCACATCCTGCCTCATAGGCTGGCAATGCACCAGGATCTACCTCTGAGTGAGTCCATTGATGACTTTGGTCTTGTGAAAGCTAGCCATGGGGGGGTGGGGGTAATTTCCAGATCCATTCAACCTGATTTCTCTATGACCTGCGACCAAAGTGTGTTGTGTTTTCAGCAACAGAGGCTTACCTTCTAATTATGGTGGGCAACCAAGAGCAACGGTAAGCCTGTGTTCTGGGGGCATTTGGGGCCTCTCTGATCAGTAACGATAGGGATGTATCTGATAGTAATTTTTGACAGAATGTCTGTATCTGGAACTACATTTACAATCCAAGGTTTGGGGGAGGGAGAGACACAGCTTGGCCCCTGACTATGAAATACTGTTACAGTTGGATAAATAGACACAGAAGGATGAACAGGCATGGGGCCAAGATGGGGCACCCGTGGACCTTGGAGGCGGTATTAGGGGAAGGGGCAGAGGACACAGTGGGGGCACAGGGCTGGGCTTTTACACAGCACACCCCATTCATGGGGCAAATACACACACTGGTCCTATCCTAAGAGTGGCAGGGAGTCCACTGGGATTCTGTGGAGAGTAGACAGTGGTCCATCGTTTGCTGTAAGTGAGAGGAAAAGGCAGGACTTGATCTGCACCTGGTCTACCCTTCAGGAGATATCTCCACAGGGCTCTAGACCCCTGGAGCATCCCTGTATCTGAACTGTGACCTGACCCCACTTGTGTGTGTCTCTGCCACATGGGGCTGGAGTGATCTGGGGAGACCCAGGATGAGGTAACAAGCCTTGGTACTGAGTGTATACTTTCTCCCTCCTACAGGACATTAAGGACACCCTGTGCAGGTATGAGGCAGCCGGGCGGGGTATGGGTGGGGCCCAGTTGCTGGCCCCAAGCATGAAGCTGAGCTGTCCCTTGTAGGGTGCAGGATGTGAAGCTGCAGCCTCCAGAGGTGGTGCCCATGGAGCTGAGGACCGTGTGCCGGGTCCCAGGGCTGGTGGAGACCCTGCGGAAGTTCCGAGGTGGGTGTTCAGTCCTGGGGGCAGAGCTGTCAGGAACCCCAGGACTTGAAATGGATTCAGTAGCTTTGAGCAGCAGTTCTAGAAACTTCCCTCTGCCTTAGATATGTGGATATTTTCCAAGCCAAGCAGCTCTCTATCAGGCCCAGCCCCACAAGACTGCCCCACTTGAGTGCCGCTTGCAGGACCCAGGGGATGCCCAGATTTCCTTCTCCCTGCTCTTCCTGCAAAGCCCTCACAACTCCTACCTAATGTTAGATAGTTCACTAGGGTGGCTCACAAAATCCAGGAGGCACTTTGCTTAGTATTAACTGTTATAAAAGCTGCAGTTAAGGAAGAGATGCGTGGGCAAGGCTGGAGGATGGGCACTGAGCCTCCCTGCCCTCACTGTACACCACCCTCCTGGTTGATGAGTTCCCCAGCTCAGAGTCCCCTTGGACCCCACCTTTGAGAAGTTTGGGGGAGGTTCTGTTCTGTGGGCACTGTGTGCCAGATCACTGTGAGCAAACTTGACCCCAGCTCCTCTCCACTCCCCGGAGCCAATGAATGAGGCTGAAATTCTCACCCTTCTGTCCCGCAGCTGGCTGTGGTGACCAGCCCCATCCTGACGTCATCAGCAGGTCCTACCTGAGCCATCTTGGCAGCTTTCGGGTGTGATCTAAGGGGACTCGTAGGATTGGCAAATCCTCAGGAGCTTGGGATGGACTCTGTTGCTAAACCTTGGTTGTCTGGGGGACTGCTGTCCTTGGTTCTAGCCAAAGGCATGGGGCGGAGGGAGGCATGCCAGGCCGAGGTAGGTAGACCAGAAATCACCCGGGACTCTTCTGGGAGGTCCTCCTGAGCAGGTCTCTGTTTCCCTGGGAGCCGTCAGAATGCAGTGAGGCCCAGGGTGCTGCTGTGGCCCAAACCCAGTCTTCCATTGGAGATTGAAGGAAAGAACAATTGTAGAAAGTGGTCAAGACATGGTGGGGGCGGCAGGATCCACACTTCAAGGTACCCTTGGCTATGTGGCAAGCAAGCCCATCCTAGGCTACACGAGACCCTTTCTCAAAAATTGCAGTCAGAATGCCCTCTTGTCGTCCTAAGTAGATGTAGGACTGGTTTCTAGAATATTCTGAGTTAAGATAGGGCTAGGTGTTTTTTCCCAGGGAGGGAAAGTTCTCCACTGGGGCTGGTTACTAAAGCCTCAGGCTCTAGCAAACAGCAGCATGTGGACTGCCGGGAGGGTTTGGCTGATGGCCAGAGCGGATGGGGCTGACTTGGGAGTGTGGTCGATCTCTCCACAGGGGACATAACCCTGGATCCAGACACTGCCAACCCAGAGCTGGTCTTATCTGAGGACCGGAGGAGTGTGCAGCGTGGCGACCAGCGGCAGGCCCTGCCTGACAGCCCAGAGCGTTTTGACCCAGGCCCCTGCGTGCTAGGCCAGGAGCGCATCACCTCTGGCCGCCACTACTGGGAGGTAGAAGTCGGGGACCGTACCAGCTGGGCGCTTGGCGTGTGCAAAGAAAATGTCAACAGGAAGGAAAAGGGGGAGCTGTCAGCCGGCAACGGGTTCTGGATCCTGGTGTTCCTGGGGAGTTTCTATAATTCCACTGAGCGGGCCTTCTCCCCACTACGGGACCCTCCCAAGCGCGTGGGGATCTTCCTGGACTATGAAGCTGGTCATCTCTCATTCTACAGTGCCACAGATGGGTCGTTGCTGTTTATCTTCCCTGAGACCCCCTTCTCAGGTACACTCCGGCCCCTCTTCTCACCTTTGTCCAGCAGCCCGACCCCTATGACCATCTGCAGGCTGATAGGTGTACCTGGGGACGCCCTTGGTCCCCAGTGACTCGGACCCTCTAGAGGGTCCTCTGATGGTCCCTTGTCCTGACCATGCAGAGGCCCAGGAGCCAGATGGTGCCCTGTGAGCATTAGGAGAAGCACATAGTGCCTTTCTGACCACACGTGGGAAACCCAAGTTCTCAGTCTCAGAGACATAATGTGAGTGGGAGTATGCTGGGCTGGGCTCTGTCCTCATGTTGGGGATCCTCTCTGTCACTGATGTCACTTAGTGCCAAAGCCCTCACCAAAGCACTAAGTCCCCTGTGCCACCAGCACCTCTGACTCGAGGTTCCAGTGATATGATAGGCCTTTCCAGAAGTAATCCAGGCCTGTCCACACTGCTGTGCCAACCAGCACACCACGCGATCCCCGAAATGAAACCCGGTAAGGTTAGGTAGGGAGTCGGCTTCAAGCCCACCAGCGTCTCAGGATTTGGTCCAGTAAATGGGAGGGCTGCTCAGAGTCCTTTCCATGTGGGTGTGGCTTAGAGAGGATTAGAGAGCAGCAGCCTGGCCCCAGAGGTGAAACAGTCTGGGGGCTGAATCCTAAGTGTGTATTCTACATTTGTGTTCGGCACGTACGGGGTCCAGAAACAGGACTCAGAAATGGCACTTGAACATACCCTTCTGTTCTGAGACTTGTCTGGTTTGCCTTCAAAGGGGCTTCCCTGGTGTCTGGCAAGCTTTGGTACACTGCCTGTGGTTGCCTGCCTTGCGGAGACAACTGCACAGTCCCGAGTGTACAGGAGCCAGCAATGACTGCTTTTGTAGTACACTTCTGGGAGTTTTATCTTTTATTTATTGAAAGAGAGACATTGAAATAAACTGTCATCTGGAATAGTGTCCTCTGCTTATCCTGGGGGTTAATAACTGGGACCTTGACCGGGAAGGTGACTCAGCAGTTAAAAAGCACGCACCGCTTTGGCAGTTTGAACTGCCTTTGTTTCCAGCTCCCAAGTTGGGCAGCTTATAACTGCTTGTAACTCCACTCCAAGGAATCACACATCAGTCTCTGAGGCATCTGCACTCACATGCTGCATAAAGCCTCTCACACACATACAATTAAACCTGACATGCCAGGCAGACGTGCCTCGAGGAGGTGGTCACTGAAGAAACGAGCCTCACAGGCCACCAGACCTAAGACGGACAGCTCTTTCCTACACAGGCGTGGCAAACTGCAGGTTCCGTGTGGTCTTTATTCCACATGTGCGTTGAGTTTCGGAACTTTGAGGTGCTACCAACGGCGGGGGAATGAATCTAAGTACACCAAGCTCTTTGTCCGTTTACTTTATTCCTCTATGACAAAATTCTATCTGTACAGCTTCAGCTCCATCCTCACATCCAGCTCCTCTCTGTGTCCACTTTTCCTGTCCCCATAGTTTCAGTAAGCTCCTCTGCTTTTGACCTCCTCTTCGTCCTCTGTTCCTTTGTCCTGCATCTTTCTTTCCTAGCTCCTTACTCCTGGCTCTGAGAAAACTCTACAAGAGATGTGCCTTTCCAGCTACAGAATCTCTGCCTTCCTCTCTTCTCTCTGGCCATGCAGCTGTCTGCCCTCTACAGACAAACTGCCTTGTTCTTTCTTTCCTGGCCACGCACTCTGCCTGCCTCTGGGATTCTGCTCCAGTCCTTACCGCACCTGGTTATGCAAAAAGCCCTGCTGCCCTCAGCCAATCTCTCTGCCATGCCCCCTACATCTGAAGGAAGGGGATGGTCTGGGCTTCATTTGCACAAGACACAAAGCTATGCATCTACAGCCTCCCTGTCTCCTAGGCTCTGGGGTTGGGGGGAGCTAGTTACCTAGTGGATCAGCAGGTCTGAGAAGCTAACTGTTTGCCAAATGGCCTAGTAGTATATGGGCCCGTAAGAATTTCATAGCAGAAGACAGCTGAAATATTAAAAACACCAAATATTCCATGGTAGATGGCTTCCTCTAGAAAAAAAAAAGCCTTAAAATTTCTAGGTATAGCTTTAATACACAGCTGAATCTCTATAATATTCTTGCGGCTCGCAAGATTGAGTATGTCTGGCACCAAAAGGACTTAGTTCCCTGGGGGTAGTGGGTACTTGCTCATATAGCTCATCATCAACTTGCTCCTGTCCTGTGACCAGCTCTCTTTTGGGGAGGATGCCCTATGACACTTGCACACACTTGTTCCAGACCGGGGAAGTCTAGCCGGTGAATGCAACACCAATGTCACCCGGCTGTGGCTGCATTTGTAATTTCCGGGGCAAGGAGACCCTGGCAAACAGGTGGGGCAAGCCACGCGGTTGAGACCCACATGTGCTCATAGCCCTAGCCATGGCTTTGGAAAAGAGCTGGACACAGGTTCTGAGGAAGGATCAAGTCCATGACCAAAGCCAACTGGGTTCTGTAAGTCTGGTGTTGTGCCACTGAAATGGGGGGGGGGGCCCTGCCCAGAGAGTACACATACAACCAGGAACTCCCACATCCCGATCTGGAGTAGACACCCCACAGTGAGTGAGACCGAAGGACATAGATTAATACAGTGGGCGAGCTCTACCCTAGCAGTGGCTGAGCTCTGAAATGAGGAGTCGCTGAAGGACCAGATGTTGGTTGAGAAAGAGCTCATAAAATTCAGAGCGACATGGAGACTCCTGGGAGCAGCTTTCCTGTGTTACTCATCTTTGTGTTCCTCAAACCTAAGCAAAAGTCTTGTCACACAGGTTCTCACCAAAATTTTAGTCAACCTAAGTGAATTAAAGTCTTAGAATTGAAAAACAAAACAACTCAGGTCTTCCCCAAGGGCAGCAAGCGCTCTTCACCACGAAGCGGTCTCTCCAGCGCCTTTGTTTCCTTGACAGTCTTTCTGGTTGAAGCAGGATAGAGAAAACTTCAGTGGAGTTGCTATTTTGTTTGAGGCAAAGTTTCACTTTGTGGACCAGGTTGACCTTGAACTCATGCAGATATACGTGCCTCTGCCTCTAGAATGCTCAGATTAAATTGCAAGAGCTGCCACACCTAGCCCCTCGATGTACTTTTGATTTGCATTTCCCTGATAGCTAAGGATACTGAATGTTTCATTGTTTATTGTGTGCTTCTTTTGGACAGTTGTCTGTTTAATTCATATTCCCACTTACTGATTAGATAATATGTTGTCCTAGCTCTTCATATATTCTGGATATTAATCCTCTGTCCGATGACTAGCTGGCAAAGATGCTCTCCCATCCTGTAGGCTCTTTTCACTCTGACCATTGCTTCCTTCACTGGGCAGAGGCTATTTGACCTTATGCTGTCCATATATCCCAGAAGTTTCTATCCTGCCATGTACCCAGAGGCAGGGAGAATCTGACAGGAAACTGAGCTCTGAAGAGAAGAGCTTGGTGTTTCTGGAACACTTGGGGCTAACTGTCCAGAGGTCTCAGACATAATCTGGACAGGTGGCCTTGAAGTCAAGGTTTCCATAGCATTTTTGCGGCTTGTTTTAGTTCATTCTCCCACCCTCTGGTTTTCATGATTCTGGTTTTCAACGTGAGGACATCTCATTTTGTCCTTTATCAGTGTCATCCACTAGGATGTGACACAGTCAGGGGGCCCTCACCATAGGCAGAGTCACGGGAGGCACAGACTTGGACTTTCTGCTCCCAAACCAGACGATGAATGATCCTCTTCACACATTCAGCAGCCTCAGGTGCTGTATTGTAGCCACAAACGAGGGCTGCATCTGTGCATAGGCCCTGGTGAAATCACCGAACAGCGGGGAGGTGGAGGCAGTGGGAAGACTGAAGAGGTGGGGGCCAGTTCCAGCTCTGAGATCAAAGTACCCTAGGTGCAAAAAGACCTAAGGGGCAATGTCCAGTAAACAAGAATCGGTTCCAGCTTGGATGCTCTCAAAAAGCAGACAGTGCTGACCGGTGCCTCTCAGCCACAGGAGACTAGTCAGCAGCAACGACTGGTCCCCAGCCATCAGCGAGCATGGGTGCAGCTTGCTCCCAGGACGTCTAGATCAGTGGTACTCTACTCAGTCTTTGACCAAGTGGTAGATCGGGAGGAACCACTGGCCATGGACACTCGGGATCTTTCTCAAAGACTTCGTTTGGAATTGCTGGTTTATGACCATGATAAAAAGAGGGAGCAAAGTCTTCTTTCTATCCATAGTAGATGGGAACTGGCTCTGGCTCAAAGGGTTGGATTCTGCAAGGGGGTTTATTCTAAGAGAGGGACCTGCTTGCCTGCTTCTGGATGTCCCTGCCTGAGCTTCAGCAGTCCTGTGGACTGTCCTTCAGACATCTAAGTGTTGCAGGTTGGCTTTTCAGTGTAGTGCTGCGGGAAGTTAGGACCTGAGAGAGTCAAGGCCCTGTGGGGAGGTCCCTAGAGCCGGCCCTCGGGGGAGCTGGTAAAACCTTCCCCACCACGCTTTGGATCCTGGCCAAGGGGAATGGTTTTTGCCTGCTCCGGGACGAGGCAGTGATGGGACCCCGAGCAATGGGGCTACTTCATCAGGATATCCATATGTAAAAGCAGGGGATCCAGGGCCACGCACAGAATAGGTAATGTTGAAGGATGGCCTGGGTTTCACCGTGGCCATGAACCAGCAATCCCCCAAAACAAGACCTGGATAAAGACCCCAGGGGGTTGTGGCCATCAGTACCTCTCCCCCACCCCAGAGATTTATTTTATGTATGAGTGCTCTATCTGCATGTATGCTTTTATGCCAGAAAAGGGCATCAGATCCCACTAGAAATGGTTGTGAGCCACCATGTGGTTGCTGGGAATTGAACTCAGGACCTCTGAAAGAGCAGCCAGTGCTCTTAACCACTGAGCCATCTCTCCAGTCCTAGCAGGACTTCTTGATTGGTCTGTTGGCCAAGAATTGACACAACCAAGATGTTCAGGGCACAAGCAAGTTGCGCACTACGGTAGGGGGAAGGCCAATGGGTTTCTGTGGTAAGGAAGAGCTGAGGCCCAAAGGTTACTAGAAATGCATGAACAGGTGGGGCTTCACTGCTTCAGGCTTCAGAGGCCAAAGGTTCCTGGGGATCTACCCCAGTCTGGCAGCAATGATGTTCTAAAGAAACACCTGTGTCTCTCAATTTTATCAACAGACCCCCAAATAAATGGGATTCATCATCTTCACCCCACCCCACCCCAGGAAAAGACACCACCTAGAGGGGAAACGTCTCAGAACGACCTTCCAAACAGTTCTAACCTATCAGAGCATTTTACAAACTGAAGCTGATGACCATGGTGGATGGGACCGCACCTTGGCCAGCACTGCTTAGATGTGCGTATCCTTGGCCCTCTAACTTTAATCTTATTTCAGGCGCTGAAGATCAACCTGGGGGATTTGCTGTATCTCTTTGTCCCTCTTCCCAGTGGAGATGCATTTTAATTGGCTTACTGAGGATGGGTGGCTGGACCTGACTTGGGGCACAAGTTGTGATCTCCATGTTCCAACACTGAATGAAGATCCCAAACACCGGGAAGGTAACTCAATGAAGCAGAAAACTCTCTGGCCGTTTTTGCATCTTTTATTGGCACAGGTGTCCTCACGTGGCAAGGCACATCTTGCCCTGCAGAGCAGGACCTCAGCGTACCTGGGCCAGGTTGTGCTTCTTGTACAGTAGCGCCCGCCGCTTCTCGCGCTCGCGCACGAAGGCGCGCAAGCGCGCGGTGGGGAAGGTCACGGGCGTGGTCCGGGAGCCCGCGGGGCCCTCCTCTGTCAACCACGCGCTCTGCAAGCAGGTGGTGGCGCATGGGCGGCCCCTGAAGCAGAAAGTGGATCATCCGAGATTTGAGGGTTAGGCTGGGCGAGCGGGGAGAGGGGAAGGATATGTAGGGCGAGGCACAGTGGGTGGGGCCGACGAAGTGGGCTGGGCCAACAAGAGCGGTGGAGGGGGCGGGGCGGGACACAGGTTGGGCTCCTTACCAGGGTCGAGCGCATAGTGCACTCTGCAGGAAGGCTACGGCACCCCCAGACAGCCCTGCATAGCAGCGACTCAACCGAATGAGTCCCTTGGGCAAGCCTTTCTGCAGGTCACGAGTCCCCTCGCTGCTGACCGGGTACTCGCCACTCAGCCTGCATGGGTAAGAGGCGCAGGAAACGCTCAGTTACCCTTGGATGGATAGGAGATGCAGGGACATCGAGCTCACCATAAGGGATGGTGGAGTATGGGGACCAAATTCTGGATGAATTTGTGGAGATGCACAGGGCTCTGTGTTTAGGGCTTGTCCCACCCACGTAGCACAGCTTCCCCAGACTCCTGAGGGACTCACATAATGAAGGCTGTCACACCAATAGCCCAGATGTCTGTCTGTGGAACAGCCCCTTGGCCTTCCAGGAGTTCCGGAGCTGCAGAGGAGCATGGGTGGATACGGGTGGTTGGGCACAGTTGGGTAGGTCAGGTGGTAGACGTAAGTGGAGGAGCCAGGTGACATGCTGGGCATCTGGGCCCAGGTGAATGGGCACACGTAGGAGGCCCTGGTGAGAATTGTCAGTGGAACTGGGAGGGACTGAGGGAGGGAGGACAGATAGGGAAGAGCTTCTCCCCCTGCCCCCACAGATCAGGAGTCACATACGCACCCATGGTCTCCAGGTAGTCTTTGAAGTTCTCAGGGGGTGGGACCTTCTCTTGGCTGAGGCTCTGAGCATTGCCTAGGTCCACAACCTTAAGCAGGTTGTACTCGGTGACCATCATGTTCTCGGACCTCAGGTCCAGGTGCAGGATGTGCTGGGCGTGCAGGTACTGGGTGGCGCTCAGTATCTGCCACAGGTAGTCCTTCACATCAGACTCTGAGTAGGAGTCCCTAGGGGACACAGATGGCTCAGGACAGGCCCGAGGCAGGAGGGGGTGTCCTGCCAGGGCTAGGCACACATGGGGGAGGCTGAGAACACTCTCCTAGCAAGCCAGAAGGAGCCTCGGGTTCTGCTGAGTACTAGCTTGATGTGGTCACAGTTCTCACGGTCTGTCCCAGAGACAGCTGCTTGCCTGTCTGTCTGTCTGTCTGTCTCCCAGACAATCCATGCTACCCCTCACCTCTCTGCCAGACAGGGTAGCAGCTCAGGGCCAGAGCACAGCTCCAGGATGAGCACCAGGTGCCGGGGACTGAGGTAGGCGGCGTGGAGTTGGGCCAGATGTGGGTGGTGCAGTCTCTTGAGTGCTTCGTATTCTCTCAACACGGCCACCTTGTCCTCGGGCTGGTAGGGAACGATCTTAGCGGCCAGCGCCCGCCCACTCGCCTTCTCCCTGCACTGCCGTACCACACTGAAGCGGCCCCTGTATGAAGGGGACAAAGCAGGGTCTTGTGAGTCGTCTCCACACACTCAGAGCAGCAGGGACCACGCTCAATGAGCAGGGAAGGGGCCAGGGACAGGTGCCCTGTGGGGTGGGACATGAAAAGCCTGCAGGAGGAGCTGAGGGACCGTTCCCACCCTCCCACCCTCTGCAGACACCCCTGCACCTCCGGATCTGCATCTGGAAGGCGAAGGTCTTTGTGCTGGGGAGAAGCTGGGCTGGCCTCCCCCGGCCACTCTCCTCCTCCGAGGCTGTGGGACATGAGATAGGTGACCTCGTCAGAGAGGGACATGCAGGCAGCCCTGTCCCTCCCGTCATCTCTCACCATCCCTTCCCAAGCACCAGGAAAGTGGCCCTTCTCAAGATCCCGTGCACTTGGACCTCTCATTCCCTGAACAATTTTGTGTGTGTTGGAGGAGAAACTCGGACGGGGGGGGGGGGGGGGGGTCACGGCAGAATCTGTCATCTTGACGGACTGCACGCTTGATAATCCCAGGATGGAACCCGATAGCAACCAAATGACATCTACCGTTCTTGAGTCTACACCAGCCATTTCTAATCAACCACAGCACCCTTCCGTCAGAAGTAAACATAGCACCCAGTGAAGTAAAAACCGTCATCAACTCCCAGGGTGGCATGAGGAGGGTGTCGGTGAGTGAAGGGGGACAGGAAGATGATGGGGTTCCTGGGGAGTGCAGGCTCTGAATGCTGCATGCAGGCAAGTAGATCATCCATGGGCAAGAGGGTGTCTATGCCTGATCTGATGACCACCCTTATCTGCCCTATCTACCCCAAAGCTCACCCAGGTGGTTGGGCCCTCCCAGGAGGACTTGTTCTGAAGGGCTGCTATAGGGGCCCATTCCCGCTTTGCTGACACACGCGGTCCGGAAGGTATACATGCCACCCCGGGACAGCTTGCCGGTGAGGTAGCAGCAGTCAGAGATGTCAGAGGCCAGGGTGGTCCAGCTGCCTCCTGGCCACACAGGAGAGAGAGAAGCAGTTGTGGAGAATCAAGGGAACCCCTTTTCTGAGGCTGCCCACGGACACAGAGCAGATGCACCCACAGTGCCTTTCCACGTCAACCCTGCATAGAGGCCTAAGCCTCAGGAAGCCTGTACCTTCTATACAGCACTGCACAATGTAGGTCACCGGGCCACAGGATTCCACGGGCTTCCAGACCAGCAGCACTGCATCTGTGTACACTTCCCCGACCTCTGGGCGTGGAGAGGATGAGGGGCGCTCTGCAAGGACAACCCTGTGATCAGCATGGATACTCGACCCTCGAAGAGCAGTCTCTGGCCACACCCATCTCCCTCTCAACAGCTGCCAGGCCTACTCTCTATTGGTTCTGGAGAGGGGTTTCAAGGTAGAATGTGTAGAAGAGATTGGCAGGGATTCAGGGATATCTGCTTGGCTATCTCTGTCAAGACCCCTCTCAGCTACCATCTCACAGGGGCCTACTCAAGACCCTATGGTCCTGGTTAGTGCCTCATCTCTGCTGAGCGCTCCAGCACAAGCGTACAGGCCACCCAGTGACGGACTGGTACCACAGGCAGGCCAACAGTCCCTTTCTTCACTGCCCCAGAAACACCCTTGGCCGCTGCATGAACCAGTACAGAAGGCAATACAGGCAGAGGAGGAGGTGCAACCCGGAGAGGAAGCTCTGATCGGCACTAGATGTGACATTAGCAGCTTTAGCTACCCCTGACTTTTCTTGAGTTCCCTACAAGCCCCAGTTCCATGGACCCTCACATAAGAAGTCAGCATCATCCTGCTCACTAACCAAGATAAGGTCTCCTGGAACTCCCAGCCCAGCCTCTGTGGCCTGGCAGAGACTTCGGGTGTGGCCTACACACCTGCTTTCCGGAGGACACCTGTAGTGACTGCCGTCCCCAGCGGATTGCTCACACAGCAGGTGTATGTGCCCAGATCCTCCTCTGTCACCACCAGGATGGTCAACAGCTGGAAGTTCTTCAGGGTGGAAGAGATGAGGAGGTGGCCACTGCTCTCCAGGAGGGCCCCATCTGTGACAAAACAAAGTTAGCCTTGGTTTTCCCCAGGACAGCCACAGCATCCTGCTGGGACTGTGGCTGCTGCTTGTCCACGCCAATCCAGCATCCAGACTCTGGGACAGCTCCTTACCTTTGCTCCAGGTGGCCTGGGCAGTGGGTTGGGCCAACACCTGGCAGGCCAGTGTCACTGACTGGCCCAGGACCACAGTCTCATCTGAGAGCTCTCTTAGGAAGGATGGCGCTGAGAGGTGGGATAAGATGAGCCTTGAGAGGAGACTTCCTGACCAGAGAGCCCAAGCCGAACCCTGCTCAACTCCACCCTCAGCTTTGACAGAAGCCTTCCAAAACCACTTAGACCTCTACACCAGAACCCCCGCACTGGACTCTCACTGTTGTGATCCCTGCTTACCTTGGTCCCTGCCCTTCAGGCCTGACAGCCGGAAAGAAGCTAAGCCTGCCTTCTTCCTGGGGGGCTCCTCCTTCTCAGGACCTACGGGAGAAAGCGGGCCAGGAGCTCAGGGGTGAAGCAGGACAGCACCAGCTTCTTCACCCTAGGAAATCTGCCAGGGGAAAGGACAGGGCCTTAGGGAGCATGTAGGAAACCAGAACAAAGCTTGGTGACACCACCCCCACCTTCCTCAGCAACAGGCTGTCGGGACACAGGCCTGAGCACAGGACATAGATAGATGCCTGAGGGGTGGGTGGGTGCTGGGCCTGGGGTTAGGAAAATCAGACGCCATGGAGGCTCTGAAGATGAAGGGGACCTGTGGTCGCTGAGGGCCATGTCAGAGGGTCTGAGTTTAGAGTGGCTCCTGGGCCCGAGATCTGGGGTCTGGTGAACTGACCCATGAACCCTCTCTCTCCCCAAAGGTCTGACCCTGCTGCTGGCACTAAGTCCCTGCAGCTGTTATGTGTCAGGGATGGTCTCAGATACCCAGTAAGGAGGAGTGTCAGGGCTGCAGAGGGGATCCTAGGATTTGAGCCAAGACCTGTGGGGTCAGGCAAGACAGTGTGGGTAGCATAGAACAGGAAGAGGAGGCCAGCTGGACTTGAGAGGGCACAATAGGACGAGGTAGCCCCCCATGGGGGGGGGACGGGGAGAACAAGGGACATGCGGACATGCCAGATGTTGGGGGAGGTCACCTTCCGGCTTGCCCTTCAGGATCCTGGAGATGTGAGCCATGGAAGCCTTCACCCTCTGGCGCAGCCCAAGCTCTGCGGGCTCCTCCCCTGACAGGCACCTCCCGGGGAATGGGAAGAGGCCACGGGAGGGGGACCATTTGCGCTTCCTGCCCATAGCAGCCTCTCCCAGCAGCGCTTCCAGGTCCCCTGGCTCCTCTGACTCCTCTGTAATTTCCAAGCCAGCACCCAGGCCCAGCTCTCCTGGCCAGGGCCACGCAGCCTCCTCTAGGAACTCTGGCAGCCCTTGCCCGGCCTCGGTTTCAGAGCCAGGTGACTCTGGAGGTTCTACAGGTTTGGGGACCCTCCTGAAGATCATGAACTCAAAGGGGAGATACTTGATGTCATATAGATCAGAGAGGTTGAGGTAGGCAGGATCTACCTCAGAAATGTCCAAGGAAATAGTGTCAGCTGCTTCTGCATCACCAGACAGATCCCGGATCTGTACCAGGGAAACCTGCTCCACTTCCTCCCATGGGGGGAAGCTGGGAGAGGTCCTTAGGGGAACCTCGCCGGCCTTAGCCATGGGCCCTGAGCTGTCTAGAGGTTGAGGGCTCTCAGTCACAGCTTCATCCTGCTCTTCTGAGGACTGGGACACAGCCCAGGCCATCCTGGCCCAAAGAGGACCCTGCCCTAGCATGCCCCCTGCATCCCCACCAAAGGCAAAGGTGCCATAGCCTGACACCCCTGCATAGCCCCCACGGGATTCCAGGGAGAACTTCCGGGTGGTGGCCTGCTCCTGAGGCCGCTGCAAGGGCGGTGTGAAGTCACATGTGTCTCTAGCTTCAGACAAGTCTTCAGTATCCAGGGAGGCACCTACTTGGGAGGCTGGCCCTGAGGAATTAGAGGGACTGGGACAGGGCCTGCCATGTAGAGAGCTATCCCCAGATTCCTTCTTAGAACCGGGAAGGGGGCTTGCTTGGGTTGGGAATGGGGCTGCCTGAGGCTGTCCTGACAGAAAGGGGCTACAGGGCGTCAAGAGGTCCTTCTTCAGTGACTGTGGAGGTAAAGAGCCAAGCGACTGTGATGATGGAGAGCCGCAGCCCTCCTGGGAGCCAGAACCAGAGTGACAAGAAGGGGCAGGTTTCCCTTGACAGCTGTCCTGGGACGATCCCTCTTGCTTAGCAGGCCCCGAGTCACCGCTACTAGGTGAATAGGGGACAGACTCCTGCAAGGACCCCTTTGAGTGCCCCATGTCTTTGGCAGTGGCTTCATGAGTCACCCCAGAGGAGGGTGGGAATAGGTATTGCCCCTCGCATTCCTCAGGAGAGCGGCCGGTGGTGCCTGGTGGGTTGTGGTCCAGGGAACGGCTTCGGCCTGGGACCTCTCGTGCACTGGAACTAGGTAGTCTCAGGGCAGTCTCAAAGGAGGGTGTCTTGGTCATCAGAGCGGCCTGCTCCTCCCTGGCGGCCTCCTCCTCCAACACACTGTGCTCCATCAGTGGTTCTCGAAGTCCTGGTAGGGCCCTTGCGATGTACCCGCCCTTCAGCAGGTGCCGCCTCCGAGCTGGGTGCCGCTTAGCCCCGGAGATTTTGCTCCCACGCTCTGACCCCTCACCAGCTTGCTGGTAGAACAAGCTGCTGATAACGCTGTGCCGGGGCACACAACCTGGGCTTGCTGGAGGCCCAGCCCCCTGGGGGGATGCTGGCAGGGCTGCATCAGCAGTGGGCGTGCTGGCTTCTGTCTCCTCCGGGAGGCTGGCTGAGGGCCGCAGGAAGCCCCGAGGATGCAGCAGCGGGGAGTGAGTCACAGGGGAAGGCGGCAGCGACTTAGCCCTGGCGAATGGGGCAAGCTCGTTGTCTGAGGAAGATGAAGAGCTAGAGGAGCCACTGGCTTCCCCTCGTAGGTGCCGGGCCACGCCTAGGGACGGACTGTCTGGAGGACCCTGGAGCAGCTCAGGGATGGAGCGCATCACCAGGATAGACTTGTAGCTCATCAAGGAGCGCTAGAAATGAGGACAGAGGGGGCACCCATTGGACATGGCTAGTCATGGCAGAGGGTGGGGTGCCCACTGCCTCTATGCCCCCCGGGGGCCCAGTGGGATTACCCAGGACATCTGGGTCTTCTGCACCTGGTGCTCTGTTGTTCCGCCCCACCACCGGGTGCACTCCTGGGGACCCAGAAGCATGGAACAGGCCAGCCTGGCCCCTGTGCTCCTGGCCCAAGTTGGGCACACAGCTAGAGTCAGGTTCCCTTCCCTGGCCTCAGCACCTCTCTCCTGGGAAAGGGGGACCCCACCTGCCAGCGACTTCGAGCAAGAAGGAACTTGAGCTGCTTGGTGTTGATGAAGTGGGCCTCCTCAGCAGGCATGGATTTCTGCAATGTGAGGGGCTGTGGTGACAAGAGACCCTGGTGCCACGGTGGGGGCCCTCCGGGGATGCAGGCCCAGAAGAACAGAGGCAGCAGACTGGCCTCCACTGAAGGCTTCAGAGTCTCCTCCTCTCAGACAGTCTGAGGGCAAATCCCTTACCCAGAAGCCCATGCAGGCAGAAGGTACCCTTTGTTGCTAACTGCCTAGCAATTCTTTGTCGGGGGCTCCAGGACCCCCTGACCAATATGAAGGGACTGATGTCCTCTGAACTAGGGACAACAGGCCAGAAGCAGTCCATGCTGATGAGACGTCTTGGCCTTTGTTTCCCTTTCTGCAGAGCAGTGAGTTGAGCCCAAGCTGGGCCTACTTACCAGGAACCAGGGGTGGGCAAGGCACTGGGAAGTACTAGGTCGGGCCCTGGAGGAAGAAGAAAAGCAGGTGGGTTAGTCAGTCAGGTGGCCCTACCACAGGGTGACTGGAGCTTGGGCAGGGGAAGGACAGGTGTGCACGCACCTGGGGGTCTTCTGCAGTGTGGCCTTGATAAAGTCCTTGGCATCCTCACTCAGATGGGCAGCCATGGGACTACTCCAAGATACCCGGCCCTCCAGAACATTCAGCAGGGTAGCACGGTCACTCTCTCCAGCAAATGGGGATGAGCAGGTCAGGCTGAAAGCAGGGATATGCTGAGGCTGACTCTCAGAGACGATTCCCTGACGGGATGTGCACTACACTCATCTAGACCTGAGGAGTCTAGCCGATGTCTCAGGCTGGACCAGAGCTATCCAGGATTAGCTTGGAGCAGGGATCCCGGCAAAGCCTGGAGTGGTTATCAGAGTTCAGACTAGGATGTGCATCCAGGCTCTGGCTGAGCTAGAGATCAAGGAAGAATCAGCCCACAGAGTACCTTAGCCTGAGGTGGGGGTTAGGACTTGTCCTATAGAAGAAATAGAGGCTCGGCTGGAAGCGGGGATATGAGATAAGCCTAAAGTGATATCTTGGCTCTAACCTAGGTAGAGATAAAGGCTCATCCTGGAGTGGTCACTTGCCCTTATCCTGACATGGGGACTCGTGTCCGAAACAGGACAGAGGTAGAGGTTCAGCTTGGAATATGGAGATAGCCATAATGTGAGGGAGGGATTTGGGTTCAAGCCGATACAGGTATCCAAGGTCAGTTTGAGGTGGCACCAGCCTTGATCTGAGGCAGAACTTCAGGTTCAGAATGGGATGGGATTCAAGGTTGTCTTAGAGTAGGAACCAGCATTTACCAAGGTAAAAATCAAGGTTCAGCCTGCAGAGGAGATCCAAGCTCAGGCTATACCACTATCGCCTTCAGGGCAGCAATGGCCACTATGAGTGTCCCATGGACAAGCCCCCAGACCTGTAGGGAAGTGGCCAAGCTCTGTCACGTGACAACTGGGTGTTAGTGAGAAGTGTTAAAACTTTTTATCAGGGTTGGCCTACTGCCTGGTCTCAAAATAGCTGCCTGCTGCGTCTCGGGGCTGATATAGGGGGTGGCCAGCAGTGTGCGGCCTACATGGAACGGTCAGCTTGGAAGAGGTGACGGGGCAGGGTCTGCTTACCTGAGGTAGGAGATGACACCCACGGCCCTGCAAGAATGAAAGAAAGCACCACACACTGTGAGTCAAACCAGGCCTGGCCCACAGGCAAGGGGTGTACATGCGGGGGTTGGAGAAGCCTGGGGTTGGAGGCAGAGGCAGAGGCTCAGAGGACCCTTAGCGGCCAGACAGACAGAGGACAGGAGGTTCCAGAACCACAGCCCTCCTGGTGGTCCGTCCACTCACCAGATGTCTGAGCCCTCGCTCACAGGACTCTGCTCGATGATCTCTGGAGACACGAACTCGGGCGCACCGTACTTGCTGTACTGTGGCTCCGAGGGGGTGATTTTTTGGGCAAAGCCAAAGTCACAGATCTTAATGTCTTCCCGAGCCGGGTGCACCATCAGGATGTTGGGGGGCTGTCAGGCAGAGTTGGGAAGTTGCTGAGGGCTACGTGTCATGAGAGAGGTGACTCCTATCTCTCTGGGCCTATGGGGGGGGCACTGAAGAGTCCTTGGAGCTAGTAAAGGACATTGGGGAGTCAGACTGGGCGTCACATCTTCTACTCCATCAGATCCAAACCCCACCTGAGGGCTAGGAAGCAGCGAGTTCTCTACGCTCATTGGAACCCAAGCACAGGCAGGCTCCCATCTGTCCCCACCCTGAGTTCTGGAGGTACCGTGGGGTCAGTACCTTTATGTCCAGGTGGAGGATGCCACGGCTGTGCAAATAGTGCAGGCCTTCCACCAGCTGCTGGATATAGACCTTGACCTGAGGTAAAAAGCCTGGTTCAGCTGGGGACCAGCCCCCAAGAGGCCCGCTCAGGTACCTCCTGGAGGCCTGGCTCCGGTGAGGGGCCAGCCCCAGCCGCCTCCTCTATTCCGTTCCAGCTTGCTCCTATAGTCAAGCCTTCCTCCCCTCAATTCGGGCCCCACAGGATGGATGACTGGCAACGTCTTTTAAGAATCTGTGAGCCCTAGGTCTGGGGCGGGGCGAGGTCCCAAAGGTAGGCTGAGCCTGAATAGGCAGGAAGCAGCAGCCTGTTCAGATCAGGGAGGAGCAGGCCTCGCTACCACAGCTGGACAGATGTGGTCAGGAGGGGTAGAAGAGGGCTGGACATGCCTGGGTACTCTGGAAGCTATGAGGGGCTTAGGTCAAGAGAGACTGTGTCTGGGGACCTGGGTGTAGGCCTTAACCCTAGGACCCCACTCGGACAAGGAGGGGGTAAAGGTCACCTCAGCCTCAGTCACGACACCCTTCTTGAAGAGGCGATCCAACAGCTCCTCAGATGAGCACCTGGACTTAGTCAAGGAAAAGCTGTACCTGGTTGGAATCCACCTGACTCCTGGGCACCTATGCTCACAGAGAGGTGTCTAGGACCCGAGGTTCCTGTAATCCAGATCTAGGGGTGCTGGTACTCAGATGAAGGAGGGTGGAATAGAGACCACCCCACCCCGGGTCCCAGATGGTTACCATCCCTGAGAAAGGGGTCTTCAGAAAGACCCTGGTGACAGGCTGTTGGTCAATAGCATATCGGAACTGTGGCACCCTTTCATCTCTGCACGGAGCCCACACCAAGCACCCCTTCCCCAGGATCCTAAGACACAGCTTCGGGAGTGACAGGGCAGCCAGACTGTGCAGTACAGAAGACCCTCAAACAAGGCTCCATGAGCGTGACAGAGACCTGGAGGAGCTGGGATGGGAAAATCTTCTCCAGTATCCAAGAGGTCACCTGTGAGAGGGACCCCGCCCACAACTATGGTGTCCCCCCGCCTCCCCAAATCATGCCACTGTGAACTGTAGGATCAGGAGCTGTTGTCCCACACAGCCACAGCATCAGGAACAGAAATGCTCAGATGTGGGGCTAGTCGTAGCCACTGTAACACCCAAGTCTAGGCACCCCACACTCAGTAACTCCAACCCTAGCCTGGGACCCAATGTCTCTTGAATCCCCCTGGAGTCCAGGTGCAGGATACAGCTCCAAGACAAGGATGAGAGTCTTCCGCGTCTCAAATTGGTCCAGGAGCCCAGTGACCAGCGGGTGGCTGAGTGTAGCCAAGATGTCTCGTTCCTGGTACGCCTGGGCCCGAGTTTTGCTCCGCAGGGGAATGAACTTGGCAGCACAGGACATCTTGTTTCCCTTGTGCTGAACTCTTTTCACAAAACCAAACACACCCCTGGGGGTGAAGAGGGAGAGAGGCAACCATGGTTAGGGATCATGCTGAAGCGGGAGGAGGAGTCCTTGGGGAGGACTGGCATTGTGGGGAAGGTGAGGAAGCCATACCTCCCAATCTCTTCTTGGACTTCATAGAAGGAATGCAGTTTTCTCCGATACACTTGCTTTTCTGAGTCTAGCTTGTGCCCTACAGTCACAGCACAGGATATGTACAGTATAGGCAGCTATGACAACCTTGGCCCCACTGTTCTCCCATGCAATGACAGGGACTACTCCCTGGTCCCTGTACCCTGCCCAGGACCTGGGAGGAGCCAGCCAACTCACCCCCATGGACCAGCAGTTCCGCCTTGCAGAGCACCTGTCCTCCTGCATTATGGGCAAGGCATGTGTAGACACCAGCATCATGTGGAGCCACATCAGTCAGCACCAAGGAATATGTAGTCCCATCCTGCCGCTGGCTCAGCCTGTCACTGCTCATCAGCTGGTTGCTGTCCTGGACACACAGGAGGCAGCCTGGGCTACCATCAGCCTATCCTGGGAAATACTTGCACCTGGACCCACACACCCTTCCTGGAGCAGTGCTTCCAACACCTTCTATATGTCCAGCCCCAGGTGCAGGCCAGAAGTGGGATGGGAAGGTACAGGATAGGACTGCAGGGTGGGGCCATGGAGTGGGGGTTGCAGATTGGATGGTGGGGTGCATGAGCCCCATACTCCAACATGGTCCCATGTATGCATGCACCCATGCCCTCCAGCTCCTGAAGCCTGTCTCCTCCCCCTGCTGCCTGGACCTGCTCCTACCTTGTACCAGGTCACTGTGGGTGGTGGGTTGCCTTCGATGACAGCGTCGAACTGTGCCGTGTCACCTACTTGGACTTGGACATCCTCAATCGTGACCTGCATGGATGGGGCCCCTGGGAGAGGTGGGAAGAGAACCTGTGTGTGGGGGCCCTCAGGCTTCAGAGCCCCGGGTGCACAGTCCACCGTGTACATCTGTGGTCAGTAAAGCCGTGGTTTATGTCCCTTGGACCAGAAGCCCACCTCCTTCCCTGCTGACAGTGACCCCAACCTCACTGCCTAGGCATCTGGTGGCTGCAAAGAGCTTCCTTCATTCCAGCCACTGTCTCTCCTGCTTTAATTTCAGCGGCCCAAGCAATCACATGGACAGTCAAGCCCAAGCAGGCAGAATGCAGAAAGACTCTCTCACGTATAGAACCTGGAGGCACCACATCAGCTGCTGCCGGGCTCTTCCCAGAGAAGAGGGAAGGGGGCGCCTCAGAAAGAAGGGGTAGGGGGGAACATGGGCAGAGGCACGCCATGTGACTTAACCAGGCCCTCAGAGAAATGCCCTGGCACCTGGCATGGGCACACCCTCATCCGGCTGGCCCACGTCCATACTTGCGGCGCTTGTATCGGGAGCTTGGTACACATAGGTCCTCTGTGTGGTCTCCATGACGACTTGGCTGTGCACATCCAAGAGCAGCGGCCCAGCGCCTGCACCTGGCCAGGCTGTTCCCTCCACCCTGGAGTCAAGGCAGGGTGTGGTCTCCACTCAGCGAGGCACCTTGACTCTGTACCTCTCGGGTAGCTGTGCCTCAGGGTGGGAGGGTGACCCTAATGTCCCTCTTTGTGGGGTTAGATGTATGGACACAGGCCCCAGGCTTCTCCCTAAGACCTTAGGCTCTAGAGTGGGTCCCTCTTCCCTCCCCTGCCCACCAGCTTGGGCTGGAGCCTGTAAGAAGTGTGCTGGAGAGCTTCAAGTCCACCCTGCTAACTCCTCAAGACCATGAAGCCAGAGGAGGTGGGCCCTACCCTGCCAACCCAGGATGTCTCTTTGGGGGGGCAGTTCCACACATGACCTATCTGACTCAAGAAGTTACCGAATAGGTACAGTCCGTCCCTGGGCCCCAGAAGTTGTTGTTGTCTCCTGCTCCACACCTTTGTGCATGACAGGCTGTGAGACCTCCGGTAGGTCAGCTGGTAGAAGACAGAGAGCCTAGTGAGTTGAATCTAGGCTGGGGCCGGAAGGACATTCTTTAACAAGCATGGGTCCCCCGTGTGACCAGTGTGGGGTGGATTGCAAAGTCAAAAGAAGCTCCAAGGCCAGGGCCCTGAGTAGGAACCAGGCCCCCACAGTGAGTCCTGGCCCCCACAACCTAGTGATGTACAGTGGCTGTCCCACTGAAGGCAGACACCAGAGTCCCCACCAAGGTGACAAGCCTGATGTCCTAGCCCACCAGCCAGGCTGCCATGGGGAGGCAGCAGCTCTGCCCTCCAGGACCTGTGCATCCAGCCAGGCTGGCATTCCATGAGAACAGGACACAGGTAGCAGTGTGGGGCCCTGCAGAGGATATTTTACTCCTTGACAAGACAAGACACACCAAACTGACTAGTTAGAAAAGAGGAACTTGGGACAAACTAAGTGGACAGATGGTACATTTGGGAAAACCAAGACTCCAGGTAGGAGTGGGCACCTCTGGGCCCTGGTACGTGCACAGGTGAACTGGGTGGACCCAGTTGACAGATAGGAAAACTGAAGTCAAGTTAAGGTTGGGCCTTGACCAGGCAAAGTACATGATGGCACATGAGGCCATAAAGATCCCAAGGTGCCCCAGGGCTCTGCAAGTTTGTAACCGTGGAGTGGGCAATGAAGGTGATCCCTTGGATCACATGGCCAAGGATGGGGTGGGGTTAGCAAAAGCAGGGTTGGGGAGAGGGGAAGTCTTTGGAGTCAGCTCCCTGCTGGGCCTCACCAGGTATACCTGAGGCTGTCCTGCCTGGGATCTGGGGAGTAGCCTCTTCAAATGCAGGTGGCTCACTTTGTCTGGTGTGGGGGAAATCCCCCAGGGAGGGGCTCAGGGCTTCTGAGCTCAGCAGTCTCCAAAGGACAGAAGTGGCATCTTGGTCAGCTCCGTCCTGGGTAGGGTGGACTGAGTCCTCCACAGAGGTGTCTGTGGACAGGAGAATGGGAACACAAGGTAAGTCTGGCCTGGGGACTGAAATCCCAGGCATGGGCTCTGAGTGCCCACCCCCGTTCTCAGAGACTACCTTCTCACGCCTATCCTGCTGCCTGCTGTTCCTGGCTTTGGAAGGCCCCGGGGGATATGGCACGGTGAGAAGCTCTGAGCCCAGGGACAGGGCCACCGTTTCCTCTACCAGACCCATGTACACCCAGGGCCACCCTCCTCGAAGCTAAAGGTATTGTACATCTCCTTCAGAAAGCCCCCATCTTCAGTGTGCCTCCAGCCCCACACACCTTCCATCTCAGCCTGGCTCCCCTCAAAGCTGGCTCTAGACTCTAAACCTTAGACAGACCAGCACATATTAAGGGTCAGGGGAACCATAGGATTGAGCGTTCAGGAAGTCATTCCCGTATTTCACCTCCCAGGGCATTCAGGCCTCACCCCATGTGGCTGACAGCTTTCTGCCCCCTACCTAAGTGGTCCGAGCCCAGCCCAAGCCCATGTCCTTACCAGTTCCTAGTGAGCAACCCCAGTACTCCTCTAACCCTCTCCTGGGTGTGGCTCATGTTCTCTCCCCCGTACCTTTCAGACCTGCTTACCCACATGGGGGTTCCACACACATGCCCCAGGACTGCTGACCACTCCTTTGCCAGCAAGCCCCTGCCCATAACCTCCTCACCCAGATCCTCCTCAGTGCTTGCGGATGAGGCATCTCTGATACCCCAGACCCAGGCTGGACAGGCACCTAGACCCTCTTCCCAACTCCAAGAGGCCAGCAGCACCCTTAGAATGGGCCTCAGGGCTAGAGGTCTCCTGGCCCTCGCTGACAAGTGCTAGGATCGTAGGTCATCTCCTCTGAAGACGATGGAATCGACTCCTACATGTTGAGAGCTTAGGACACATGGGTCACCCAATCTCATTCATGACTCCCCATTTGACCTACAATGGCCTCAACTATCCATGGCTTAGGAAGGCCTACTCAGATTCCCACAGGCCAAAAGTGACCATGATGCCTGCCCTGGTCACACTGTGAGTCTCAAAGACCAGCCCCATAGACACTGTCAAGGAAAGATTCATTCTTGATCCTACTCTACCCATGGACCTCAAGGCAGGCTGGGACCTGCATGCCCTTCATCAGAGTACACAGGTAGCCAACCACCCTAGGAGTCCTATATGACCTGAGATGTGACCTTGGAAAAAAATAAGAGTAGGTCTAGCAGGTGTTTACAAGAGGAGTGACCCTAAACTTCTAGGAGAACAAGCAAGAAGAAGCAGAGAGGAGGGTCTGGGACTTGTTTTATTGTTCTCATCAGGGCAATGGCCTGGGATTTTCCCCCAACCCACAGCCCGTGTCCACCACAGAAGTGGCCCTGAAGATCTGCAGAGCTGGTAGCAGGTCAACACAGGCCTTGGATGCAACCCTAGGGAAGACCCTCAATGGGGATGTGTCTCAGGGCAAATACCCAAGTCCACATCTTGTTTTCAGAGCCCCACAGAAGGCCTGAGGGATGGAGTCCAAAGTTGGAGTCTCTGAACTGCTCCTGGCCAGAGCTCTTCTGAAGTGACATGGGCATATTCCAACACTCCAGGAACTTCTCCATCTTCCCGGCAAAGCACAAGTCCAGTGAGGTAGGAAGGACCGGGCAGGAAAGCAAGGAGGACACCATCCCAGACTGGAGAAGAGCAGGGGGTAAGAGGTCCCTGAGGTAAGCTGTGGGTTCCAGGGTAGGTGCTGGTACCTGGCAGGGCCCAAGGCTCTGGGCCACTCACCTTACCTTGTTGTCCCCAGGTTGTGTCCCCAGGGTGTGGCATCAACTCTGGGAGGGGCCTGGGGCCTCTCCCTCATCGGGGTTAATATGCAGAGTGACTGTCTCTCCTACGGTCCCAAAGCTGACCGTCTGGGTAGAAACCTCTGTCTTGAAGCTATTCTGGCTGCCATCTACAGAACTCTGGACGTGGGCATGGAAGGAGCTTGTCCAAGGGGTGGCACTTACTGGCCCTGTCCAGTCCTCACGCAAGAGGAAGGAGACACCCTCGGGGCTGTGGACTTGGGGCCCTGACCCGAAGAAGCTGGGTATGGCACCAGGGACTGGAGGACGCCCCACGTTGAGCAGGACAGGTTGCCCCACAGTGGGCTCTCTGATCTCTCTCTGGAGCACAGAGACTTCACAGGGAGGTTCATCAGGAGTGCTGGGGGTGGGGTCCCCGCAGCCAAAGGTCTCTCCTTCCTGGGGTACGTAGTCTTCCAGGTCAGCCAATGTTAGCACCCTGCCATTGTGCGTAAGGATTTTAGGGTCACGGCCCTGAAGGCTGCCCATGTCCTGGGGTTCTTCTATTAGGGAGATATTCTCTTCTCTGTCGCTGCCTCCTTCCTCCCTCGCAAAGTTCTCTTCCTCCTGGGAGGCTCCAACCTCCTTTGGCTCAGGGCTAGGAATTGCCCAGTCCACATTGCCCATTGAGTCCACACGGAAGACGAGGGGTTCACCAACATGGACTACAGCGGGGCTGCGGGTCCGGGCTTCCCGGGACACACTCTTGTTGTTGGAGTTGTTGGCATTTGGATCTCTGCCAGCGATCCCACTAGGCAGTGTGAACACGATCCCCTCTCCGCTGCTGGGCATCTCTCGGACAGGAGATGCTCCCCGTGACCCTGTCTTCTTCACCCGGACTTCAATGGTTTCTTCAACCTCTAACCACTTGGGCTTGGGCTGCGAGGCTGGAGCGAGGGCTTCAGCGTCTGTCACAAATAGTGCAGGCACCGGGGCCTTCCTGCTTGCTTCTACCTCGAGCCTCCGGGATGGGCTGGTTCCTGGTGGGTACAGCATCTCGGGGGCCAACAGCCCTGGCCTCAGTGGACTGGCAGAGCGGCGGGAGGGTGAACAGGAGGGAGACTTGCTGGGGGACTGCCGTCGGCCACGGGGACTCTTCACCACGGTGGTGATGGTCTCTTCTCTGGTAGAGGGAGAGGGCCCAAGAAGAGATGGGCACAGAGACCCACGGCTTCACCCAGCATAATGCCATCAGCATATGTCAGAGCCCAAGTTAGTGCATGTGTGAGTGAGTGAGCAGGGGATAAGACAGCACGAACTCCTACACATGCACTTGAGCCCAACCTGTACAATCCTAGCTAAGAAAGCCAAAGAAACAAAGCACAAAGTCCCAGTGGTCAGCCTCAGACTCCGTTCGGTATGGGATCTCAAACAAGAGCCCTAGGTACCTCCTACCACTAAGTGAGGTGTGCTTTGCAAATGTCCCCTGTGCTGGTCACCCCTCTTTTCCATCCCCTGAGCAGGCTTTGTGCTTTGTCCCCTTGGGATAGTACCTGGCCAGCTCTCAGTACCCGAAGCGCCTCAGTTAATAGGGATGGATGGGTGGCAGATGCAGCAGCCACATGCACAATACCAAGCTCAGGGTGCAGCTGCCTCTGACCTGCAGCCAGTCTTCCTGCTTTCTGGGGTTGAAGGGGTGAGAAAAGTGAGGGCTCATCAGACCCAGGAGGACACCTGAATTGGCTACTTAGCTCTGGACTGCTCTGGGCTGCCACAGGCCTTGTGACCTCTCACCTGCCCCATCCCCTGTCTGCGTTCCACCTTCCAAAATGGGAGCGAGGGTGACAGGAGAGGGAGGCAGAACTTGGGCACCAGGGCAAGTGGCAGGCCTTGGCTAGGACTTCCCCAGCTTTTGAGTATGGGCTCAATTGCTTCTTGCTCCCAGCAGAGGTATGGATAGAAAAATAGAAGGGTGGAGAACTTTCCCAGGGCTACGTCACAAATACTGGTTAACTGGGTCTCCTCTGGCACCAGGGACCATGGTCTGGATGCCTCAAAGTGTCTGATAATACTGCTCCCCACATGGCAGATATGGACAACCACTGGTGCCAAGCTCCAGCATGGGGCCTTTCCAAGGCCGGGGTGGGGTGCATAGGCTGGGTGGTACCATGGGAGCAGCTCACCTTAGAAGGAGAGATGTGGATGAAGGGCAATAAAGGACAACCCAGATTTCATCCAAGGTCTGCAAACAGAATTCTCCAGCATCACAGCCACCCATGGCACATAAGAGACCTCCTCCCCTTACTGGGTTTCCCTGTCTCTTGTACCCCCTCTCATCTCCTGGTGGAAGGCTTCCCAGATTCTCCAGGTCCCACACAATCCCACATCTGATGGGGTCACCATGCTCTGAGCTCCTGGAATCCATACATAGGATTTTGTTTGCGCTTTAAAAGCACCAGAGGATAAAGAAAGGGCTAGCCGGTGGAAGTAGCTCTCAGATGGCCTCCTTACTTTCCAGATCCTCAGTTTCCCCATCTTCCAAATGTAAGGGCTGGTTTTGGAGACACAAATGCTCCAGGGCTATGATACCTACCTACCATTGTAGCATTATTTAGGTTAGGTCCAATGAATAAAACCTGGGTCACATTTAAGATTTGGCTGTCTATTGCACTAAACACATTTAAATGCTGTGTTGGGCAGGGCAGGTTATGGAATGGGAATCGATTGCTGCGGGAAGCCCTGCCACCAACATTCCCCTAAACTCTCGGGCACTAGAGGGCAGAAGTCTGTCTTGAGGGCACTGAGGGAGACAGATGACTTTCATTGCCAGCTTTCCCCAACCGCTGGGAAGCCACTACCCTGGTGAGTCGCCATGAAGTGTGTAGAATAACAACACTCTGCCGTGTGTGCTCTGAGGCCTCAGAAGAGAGCTGTGGTGTGCAGAGGTTCCACAGACCTGGGGACGTGGCTGGGCTAGGTGCCCGCAAGAATCCGCCAGGTGCCGATGACCCATGGGGTCCCTGAAGGTTGTGTGCACAAGCAGGCAGGCAGGCAGCAAGGGCATCAGGCTGGCAAGGTGAGGGGTTAGTAGCATGCATGGGCACGACAGTCAAAGGAAGATTAGAGTCACGCCTGCACTTACATGATGACGGTTTTCTTGGGGACTTTTGTCTCCTGCTCAGTGACTACAAAGAAAACAGTCGGAACAGCAACCGTTACAGACCAGCAGCGCCGGGGGGCGGAGCTATCTGAGTGGTGGTGTTGCTAGCATAGCAACCTGCTTGGTGTAGGAGCATGGTCTGGCCCTGCCTGTCTGCGTGTTCCTGGGGAGGCCTTTGCAGGTGGGGGATCGGGGTCCCTCATCTGCGAAACAGGGACCAGTACCTGCCCTATGGGTGGTGTCAACCTCACATCTCACATGAAGCACCTAGTGTCCTTAGGGTGCCACAGGGGCTGGGGCTGGGGTGAAGAGTCTGCCTCTGTGTAAAACCTCACTCTTTACTCAGTCCATAGGTCATGAGAGTCCTGTGAAGTTGTCACACATAGGGCTCCACTTCTCAGACATAGAATCTGAGTCCCGGGCAGGAGCAGGGGTGGGGATGGGGCTGGAGCTGCACATTGAGTCATCAGGCACACTAAGACTGAAATAAGATGGCCGATGCCTCTTTTACAAAAAAATCATGAACACTTAAAACAGGATGAACCCCAGAGTTCCAAAAATGGTACATCTGAGCTGTTGGTGGGAGGCCACAGATATCCTAGGAATAGCCCTAGACAGTGTCTCAGGATAGGAAGGGAACCTGCCTCTCTCAGTAGAGACAACCCCAGCATGTCTCTGTCCTATACCAGCAGCTCCCACCTAGTATATGGAGCTCTAGGTTGAAAAACAAGCTGGGACTCATCTGGGACCAGACTGTCTCTGGCTCTATGCAGCAAGAGGTCTCTTCCCCTATAGTACCCTCAGATGGGCTCTCAGATGCACCCCAAAGGCTTGGCAGCCGGGCAGTAGGCAGCCTGTAGACTGCCTGCACCCTCACGTCTCCATAGACTCCTTTATAACCTTGTGGGGGAAACTGCCCAGGGGTGTAGCCTGGGACACTATCTCATGAGTCCTGGTTTGCTGCAAGGCCACACAGAGGAAGGCAACAGGGCATGTTATCCTCTCTCAGCTGAGGTGCACATGAGTTAAAGTACCATCAGAGTGTGTGTGTATAGCAGATGCATTTACTATGTGCTTGTGTATAGGCACATACATACATATGTCTTGCACACAGGCACATATATGCTTATATATGCATATATATGTTTGTACACACATGCATACATGTGTGTGCATGTATATGTGTACATTATGTGCATGGATACACACGTGCTACACATATGTACATGCACATGTGTGTAGGCATGTATGCGTTTCTCTGTGTGTGTGTGTGTGTGTGTGTGTCTAGGTTTCCCCTAATGGGAAGGGACTCCACAGTGAGAATGTAGGTTCCAGCCCCAGAGCTTGGTGTACACAGATGACCAGCATGTTTCCCACCTGCTCCAGCACCTTCACCTTCCCTAATGGGTCCCATTTTCTGCTCTCAAGGGCCGTGGGCACAACACCCCGAGATGCTGCGTTCCTGGTCCCTTTGCTCACAGTGCTCAACTGTAACAGTGTCGGGCCTGCGGGTGACTGGCAGTCACAGGCAGGCTGCAATTGTGCAAAGCAGGGCTCCCAGCCTGAGGCAGGACAAAGCAAGAGTGCAGCCACCCCCGCAGAGTTCCGTCGGACCACTCTGGCTGCAGAGCCGCAGGGTTAACAGGAAGCAGGGTGGGAGTTAGGAAGCAGGTTGGCAGGACTCTGGCTCCAGGGTCTTCCAGGACCAGCCTTCTTGCCTCCCCAAGGCGTCGATACACATCCAATCCCAGAGAGTCCTGGAGGCCTGTTCCTTCCACGTGGCCATCCCTCCTCTCTCCCAGAAAAAGACTCATCACGAGAACCACGTAAATGACTATTCAGGATGCTCTTGTGCACAGTGAGGAAATGTGCCCCAGACAGGGTGCGCATCGGAAGTGAGTGTGCCGGTGGCGGCAGACGCAAGTGTGCATGGTGTTTCAGCGACCAGGTTGTGGTCAGACAGAGAACGGGTGTGAGAAGTCACGGAAAAGGGCTTGTGCAGGGTCTCTGACCCTATGAGGGACAAGAACTCATCAAAGAAGCAGGGGGTGTCTTTGAGAGGACAGTGAAGGACATCAGAGGTCCCAAGGCTGAGCTGCTGGGCTCTGACCAGCTCGGTTCTGAGAAGGTCTAGGAAACAGGACCACTAGATGGCAGGAACTGGTTCCAGTGGCCAGGGGACAGCATGTGCCAGCTTTCAGTATTTAGAAGATACGTATGCCACCCCTTCTACTCTGGGAACTGTGGCTCACTTGGTGTTGGTCCCGTCTCTGTTTGCCTATCCCCAGGGACGTGATGCTCTCAAGCGTCTTGGAGCCCCTTCCAGACAGGACAGCACAAGCTGGCTCCTCCCCATCCTGACTGTCCACTCGAGTGTCTTGTCATAACCCTCGTTATGCAGCCACTTCCTCCAATCTGAAACACTCCCTCCCGGAGGGAGGTTCATCAAGACTCAAGAAGTCAACAAAATGTACACGGCGCTGCCGGCCTCCCGAGTTAGTTCCTAAGCTGTAACAACCTCTGGGAAGTGGAGACTCTGACTCCAGACTGCACTGCAAGTTCTAAGGATACAACTTTTTGAATCCTCGCTCTCGCTGAAGCAGGCTCCCCGTGATATGTAACCCCAACAATCTCACAGGT
The DNA here is from genome assembly GCA_902168325.1 of Peromyscus nudipes. Taxonomy (NCBI): domain Eukaryota; kingdom Metazoa; phylum Chordata; class Mammalia; order Rodentia; family Cricetidae; genus Peromyscus; species Peromyscus nudipes. Next base: position 38,943 of record CABHPH010148392.1, read on the forward strand.
TCACTAATCTCGACTTGGGGAGAACTGTGTTTTACTCTGTCATCGGTGCCATACCTGGGACAAATAGGGACATTTCATCTCACTAGTGACAGTCGCACACTAGTGGTGACTGCATAGGGACCAGAAGAACTAAAGACATTTGGGGTGAAGCAATGGTTGCCTGGATCCTGCCATGGGTGCTGACATACGCAACCTGGGCTCCATCCTGCGGAGGCCGTGAAAGCGGGGTGATGCACAGGAGTCCTGCAGCAGCAACGGCACCTCAGGGTGAGGCGGTCAGGTGGTTCATGAAAAATGACTGTGAATTCGGGAAGGCTAGATGAGGTGGAACCTCCCATCTGTGCCTGCGACTGCTCTTTGATGAAGCAACAGATAGACGTGATGTGATCTTTTACTACGACACTGGCCCTCTGTAATGCTTCTCTTTGAGTATACCCCTAGCTGACCAAGACCACTTGATACTTAGAAGGGATGATGACTGGCCTTCAGAGAACCCACCCACCCTCTGTTTAAAAAAAAAAAAAAAGTCTCATCATATAATGCTGACCCCTGAGGCGAGTCTTACAGATCTGTTAAAGCATCTGGAAGAACAGTGAGGGAGTTCAAAAGAAAGCACCTACATGTCTGGGAAGACACCTGTAGAAGCATACGTCTGGAGACTAAAGATTCCAGAGCCGGCGGTGGGCTGCTTCTCTACATCTGTGGGCTATGGAGGCCCCCAAGGCCTTACAAACCATAAAGGCCGTTGTCACTGCTGTATACCAGGACTCAATGGTACGATCCTGCTCTAAAGCTGTCACACACTCTGAACACAGGACATGGGAAATAAGGTTGGAACTGAAATGGAAATTCCCTCTTTGCTGGCTAGTGCCAGAAGGCACTACCTGGACCACTGGTAAAGTGTGACAAACGTCATCATCAGCTATAAGTGGCCATGTGTACTACACTACTAACATGCCAAGCAAGGTGTGCTAATACAACATGGGCACAACTGTTGTGGGGCAACCATCTGCTTTCCTATTAGATTTAACGTCCGCCCCATGAGAGGGAAGCCACATAGGGTCCAGCAAGGAAGGGCAAAAGCCTGTGGTTCCAGTGTGGAGGTAACTACTGTTGTCTTGTTCACTGGACTCGATGTGCCTATCAGACTGCCTTCTAAACATTTGTGTTTACACCCAGCCATTACTGCTGCTGTTGGCTTTGGTCAGTCAGTTTGGTCAGTCATAGAGGAAAACTTGACTTTTTCCAGTGAGAGGCATGCTACAGAGACTCATAATCCATTCGCTCCTGAAACTAAATGACGGTTTCTCTGCCACACTCAGCCATGGATGGAAGAAAATAATCAGACATCTATACCATCCCTCCAAGGCTCAGGGGAACTCCAAAAAAAAGGGGGTCAGGAAGAATGTGAGAGCCTGGGGAAGGGGTGGAATACTATGTGGCTACATCTTCCAATCTGCAACATGCCTTCAATGAGGGAAACTCACGAAGACAGAGGAAGGAAGGAAGGAAGGCCCCTCCTCAGGGTCATATAAACAGAGGCTGTTACTAAGTCAACCCATAGAGCTGCTTGCAAAGTGTGTCACATGGGCAACGTGCTCAGGGATGTAGCTTTCAGAATTAGTCACCCATGCTGGGTTGGACTTTTCAATGATATCACTGCCTTTGAGTTATTCATGTTTCTGTAAGTAATCCCTCACCCGGACTATAAATAATCCTGACAAACGCTTCAGTTTGCTAAGACTCATGTAGAATTATCTCTTTGGTCTATTATAGATGATCTGAAGTGAACAGAGGCCTGCTTACATCTTCCAGGATGAGTAACCAACCTCACCTTCCATCCCTAGTCAGCCTTATTTACCTAGCTTTCAATATTTATTTTAATTTTACCACTGTACATGTGAGTGCTGACACTCACGGAGACCAGGTTGTGTCAGATACCCCCCTGGAGCTAGATTTACAGGCAGTTGTGAGCTGCCTGACATGGCCATGTACTGGGACCTGAACTCAGGTCCTCTGCAAGAGCAGCCAATGCTCTTCACCACTAAGTTATCTCTCCAGTCCCTAGTGAGGCTGACTTTATAGCTCACTCCCGCCCTCTCCGCTAGCACACCAGGAGTGACCCTGAGCCAAGACAAGGACACTGAACTGCAGCGTTGTGCTTCTCCCGGGCAGCCCATCCCCACGGGATGTCCTGATACTTGCCCCTGCTCTAAGCAGTGTGTCTTCTGCACTCATGTGGACCCCTCACCCACTCCTGCTGCCGCCTGCCCAGAGCCTCCACGGCCACCGCCAGTCAAGCTGATGCAGGCCCAGCTCTGTCTTTTCTGCAGAGACAATGGCTGAGCAGGACTGTGGGATCCCCATTATCCAGGGCAACTTCCAGCTCTCACTCGGGGCTCACGGCCTTCCAGCCCTCACAGGGGCACACGTGACCCTGCAGCTGCCTCCTCTGACCTCCTGTATGCCTCCCCAGCTTTCAGCCTCCATCATTTTCCACCCTGAGATGCTAGCCCCCTCCTCCTAGAGGCACCTCCTGGTTGGCAGGGCTGAGAGTTTCCGGTCCACCAGGCTCTTTCCAGGCCAGTGGAGGTTTCCACCTGGGGCTTAAAACGCGTGAGTCACTGAGACAGACAGCACAGGTAAACAGAACCTACCTTCCACAGCGGCCACCAGCTGTTCCCGGTGGTGCTGGTCCCGGGCACGCAGGGCAGGACTCTGCATGTACAGTTCTCCACCACCACGTGTGGAACCCAACCGGTTCACCAACTGCCAAAAGGACAAGAGAGACCCACTGAGAACCCAGGCTCCTCAAGGGATCTGGACCCTCTCGCTAGAACTGCTCTGATGGTCTAGTGAGTGTGGGCCACACCCCTCAGTGTGTTTTGTACAGGGTAAAGAGCTCCCAGCCCAATCATGGGCTCCCTAGAGATTCCTAATGTGGAGACTACTCTCTTTCTCCTCTGGCCAGGGGGTGGCTGCTCAACTGGAGGTGGGGGGGGGCAGGGGATGAGCACTTGAACTAGAACAGTAGGAACCTGAAACTGGAGTTAATTTTAATTAGTCATTGCATGGCCCCTGGCCCCTGTACTATCTAATCCAGAGTTAACTTGAGTACCCTTGCTTCCAGGAAGTCTTATGGGAGGCAAGTGCCCCTAGGGTCACAGCTGAAGCCACACAGAGGATTCTGGCTTCCAGACAAGAGCTCTAGTAGGAGCTGGACACAGGCCAGAGGACCCAGACTGGTCTCCACCTCAGATCTGAGGACAGACAGCACAGAGATGGAGGCTAGCTTTGCATGGGCAAGGCCAGACTCGCCAGGTAAATGGCACTACATCTTTACATTAGTGATTGACAGCTGAGGTCAGCACCAGGTCCTCTCCAACAGACTAAGCATCATCTTGAAATGGTGGGGACAATGGAAAGGGGACAAGATAACAGGGCCCAGCCTAACGTGAAAGGACAGGCTACAGGGCAGAGGACAGGTAGATGGGGATGCTGGGTGACAGCAATCTGATGTCCTGCGGTCGGCCTAGAGCATCTACACCCACACAGTGGAACCTGGGTTTAATCAGACCACAGAGGACAGCTACTGTCCCTCATACACATGGCTCACCTCACACTCATAGTGTCCCAAGTCCTCCTTGCTGGCTGCCCGGATCACCAGCACCAGCACACCACTGCGGGGCTCATTCAGCATCCGGTACTTGTTGCCCAGGGTTAGCAGGGCACCATCCTTGTACCACCTGGAACCATTCAGGAGGTCCTGTGAGCCAGTGCCCAGCCAGAACCATCTTCATGGTAACCTCAGGGTCCTCAGGGCACCTCTAGACAGAGCTACTGGTGTTTAAAACCCCTCCTAGGCTACCCCAGATCCAGTGTGCCTAGTAAGTTCCCTTCCTGGAAGCTACGGTCCAGCCATATCTGCCCAGCCACAGAGGGTCCTACGTCCAGCAGGAGTCACAACCCCATGATACCCACTTTCCAGAGATCAGTGGCCATGTACAACCTCCCTGGCTTAGAAGGGCAGGCTGTCCAGCCCTCCCACCACTGACGGGAGCTGCATCCCTTACCCCTGCAGCCCAGGCCTCACCTGATCTGAGGGTACGGGGCACCTTCCACAGTGCAGGTGATCTGTGCATCCTCCCCCTCCACAAAGGGGGTGGCCCGGACCTTGTTCACAAACCGTGGGGGCACTGTGGGCAGAGGCAGGCAAGGACAAGAAAGACAGAAAGATATCTGGGATGGGGCTGAGGGAGTGCTGGGGTGGGGACGGTGGTGTCCCCATTTCCAGGAGTGGCCTTCCTCTGGGAGTTTCTGGGAGGCCCCAAGTCCCCGGGCCTGCTCCACCCGCAGGCCCGCCCCACACGGCCAGCCCTACCCCAGCCTGTACTCTGGACGGAGTCCACACTATTGACAGTGGACGGGTGGGGTGTCCAGCACACCAGACAACCCACTCAGCTCACCTTGTACCAGAATCTTCCCCAAGGTGCTGGCATTGCCAGCAGCACTGGCCGCAAAACACATGTACTGGCCAGAGTCGACGCCCGTCAGGTTGTCCAAGATGAGGGTACAGGAGCCATCAGGGTCTTCGATGAGGATGTGGTGTGGGTCCACCTCCACCGGCTTCCCATCTGGAAAGCAGAGGCAGGCTTTCATGGAACAAGGTCCCAAAGGCTGAGGCCTGGGAATAAGAGGCTGGATGCAATCTGTTCTCTCTGTGTGTCTCTCTGTCTCTGTCTCTCTCTGTGTCTCTGTCTGTCTCTCTCTATCCACCCCTCTCTTGGTCTGTCTCTCTGTCTCTTTTTCTGAGTGTCTTTCCACAAGGGCCCTGACTCAGATATCTGTCTCTGTCCAACTTCAACATTCTAGGAGCAGAGGGTGGGGCGGAAGGGTCTGAACTGGAGAAGGCGCTCAGTAAGCACAGCTGGATTTAGTCACTCCATCTCCTCAATGGCTGCACCTCTTCTGAGCATCTTGCATGGCGACAATGCCCAACATACTTGATGTGAACTCCCCTTCCCTCAATTGCCTCCACCCTGAAGACCTAGAGCCTGCATGAGCCATTCCCGAACCGCCCTTCCTCGCTCCACATCTGACCCTGTCCTGCAGCCAGCCAGCCCCAGTAGCAAGACAAGCACCCAGGGTTTGCCCTGAGCAAGTGGAGACCACTCCAAGCAGACAGCTCAGACCTCGGTACCAGGCCTATCCAGAGGGTCCCCCCTCCCAGGCCACACCCTTGTGCCTTTCGAAGTTAAAGTTCCAGTTTCCTCAGACATGAGTAGCCAGAACCTCCCCTCTCCATTTGGGGAAAATGTGTCTCCTGCAAGTTGTCCCCACTCATCCTAAAGGGAGGCACTCTGGAGCCATCTGCAGCGGATGAACACGCCAGACACCTATCTTTTCGATCATCGCCTTTGTAAAACATATTTGAAGGTTGGAAATAAATTCTGAAACAGTAGTGAAAGCAATGCATGGCTCGTGGTAAAAGATTCGAAGGCTAGGCTGGGCATGATGGCCACACCTTTAATCCCAACACTTGGGAGGAAGAGGCAGAGGCAGGTAGATCTCTGTGAGTTTGAGGCCAGCCTGGTCTACAAAGCGAGTTCTAGGACAGCTAGAGCTGCTTCTCTCTCTCCCTCCCTCCCTCTCTCTCTCTCTCTCTCTCTCTCTCTCTCTCTCTCTCTCTCTCTCTATATCTCTCTCTCTCTCTATATATATATATATATATATATATATATATATATATATATATATATGAAGGCTAAGTCATCATATAAACCACCTAACCTAAACATCTCAGGCAAGCCTGCTTCTTTCATGAGAGAGCAATGGGGAGGGGCAGGTACCCTGCCATAGAGAATCCACAGCCCTTAATATTTCAAAACAAGTAAAACTAAACACATCCACATGTCTCTCCATGTGTCTCCATGGACCCAGAGGGACTGGAATCCATTGTATATAGCATGTGGGGACCTTGAGAAGGAATGTCAGCTTCTCAGCTCTGCTGGACACAGATGTCACATCTCTGTGCCACCCAATCCGACACTGGGAGGCACCCTTTGGGTACCACAGCCTTGCCTTCTACCCCTGGGTGCTCAGTATGTTTGTGGCTATCCACTGTGGGCATGCTGTCCCCAGAGGGGATGGACTCCATGTAGAAAGTTGGCAGCAGAGGAAGTAACTGCTGCCCAGCCCAGCCCAGCCCAGTCTCCTTGTCCGTTCCCAGATTGGCTGACAAGCAGCACAGAACCCAGGAGGGAAAAGAGTCCAAGGATCATTGGAGGTCAAGTCATACTCGGTGACCTTGGATGGTGGCAAGGAGCTAGCTACAGGAGATGAATTGGTTCAGTCAGATCAGGCACTGCTCATGTAGCTCCAGCTGGTGTAGACATCCTCAGTGAGACTAGCAGCTCCTGATGGGCCATCTTAGGGACACCAGATATGACTCCTCTTTTTGTCTTGGACAATAACAGCCAAAATCCTTTTGAGTTCACAAGACAAGGTCTGTCACATACACCCATGACACCTCTAAGTCTGGACTCAGCACTCTGACCTTCAAGGTCCTTTGACAGTCCATTTCTGCTCACTCAGTGCTCCTCTGGTTTGTAAGTTAGAAGCATCCATCTCAGATGCCCAGGCTTGAGTGTTGCGCTCCACCAGCAGGGCTGGCTGAGAAACCTAAGATTCAGGGTTCTGTTCCCAGTGTGGAATGTCTTGGAATTACATCGGCATCCACAATAACCAATCTTTGTCTTTTGAGTGAGTCCTCCATGGGAGAATGCCTTAGAGGACTCTTGGACCCTGGGGACAGTGTGTGTCCCACCTGTGTCTTCTCCTTGGTCTCTGCCAGTCAGTTTAGCATTGGCCTGAGGGCTTCCCAGAGCGCTGCAGCTTACAGCAGACCGTCTGGACTCCCCCATGGGTGGGATTCCCTTGAGCACTGCTATGGTTTCAGTGTGGGTCCCCTGAAGTTCTGTGGTGGAAGCTTCGTCTCCACGGTTGATGTTGAGGAGGTAGAGTCTCTTTAGTGAAGGGCTCTAGGTGAAGTGGGTCAAGCCGCTGAGGATAGTGCCTTAAGAAAGGATTGATGCTGGTCTCTAAATTTAACTCAATTTTTCAAGAGTTATTTGGAGAACAAACCCAGCCGGAGCACCTCTTCCTTCCTGTCCACCGTGATTGCTCCCTCCAACTAACACATATCCCACCACGATGCCTGCTGCCACACTGTATTGCAGCCAGCCAACAGGAGCCTCACCAGGTGACACTATGTTTTGAGGACTTTCAGCCTCCAAACCCCGATATCAAAAGAGATCTCTTTAGTTTATAAAGAATACAGACTCTGGCACTTTGTTACAGCAACAGAAAACTGAAGCTCTAATGTCAGCAGGCTTCTGCATGGTCTTGGGCAAACTTGAAGTTTCTGAGACTCATCATTTTGCCAACTGAAGTCTCTGGCATAGGAGGCTCAGCTTGGGGTCTGGATCTGACCTCTTTCCAACATGGCCACTAGAGACATCCCTTTCAAAAAATCAACTCTTTGCATGTTGTGGGGGCTCTGATGGAAACCATACACTCAATTCCGTGATGTCCTATGTGTCCATTCTATGATGAGACAGTTTGGACGCCGTGACAAGCAGTACCCAGCCAGGCTCACTCACGGAATGGAAGGAACCGATTTCCCAAATTCACATGAACAAGTGGCTACCCTCCCAGAATGCAGTACTCTATCCTCCCCATTCTACTCCCAATGCCAAACTGCTTTGGTTCCCTGAGGGTCTGGATCCATGAATCATTCGTTGTCTAGATAAGCAGAAAGGCGGCAGCACACAGAGCTCTGAGCTGGGCAGTCGTGGGCAGAGTTCAAGGCCACTCTTAGAGCTCGACCCATGATACTCTTGGTGAAGCCCATTGTATTCTTATTAAGCCAGCTGTTTGTTTTGGCATGTAAACAGCCAGAGTGGCAGGTTAAAGGAGTCCCTCTTTGGGGCCACAAAGCATAGATCAAATAAAGATAAACACCCGACAAACTGAGGATACCTCACCCAGACCACCAGGACTCTTGTATGGAGCCACGACAACACAACATCACTTTGACCCACCCCCAGCTTGACAGACACAAAGCTATGCTACACGCTAGACAGAAGGCTATTGAGAGATGCTCTCACATCTACAGAGAGCATGGCCACATCATCTGGGGTACCCACACCCTCACCCTGGCAGATGGTCCTGTGAAACCAGCCATACTGCTTCTGGTCAATGAATGTGGCCAACATGAGCCACATGGTGCCACGTGGGCCTCCTACCATCTGATGACCACTCACAATAGCCACTCCAGGACCTGACTGTCCCTTGTGTCCTCTGGTCCATGTACCTCCCGAAGGTTTTTTGGGTCACTGAAAGTGGCTGCCCCCTCCCCCCAAAAGACTGTCTCTTCTCCTCCAGGCTCCTTACTGGAGGAATGGGCAGGACCTGGCCACAGGCTTCACTTTCCTCCTAACAACCCAGTCAAGAGAGATGGAGTGCCAGGGGCTCAAGCTGACCTCTGGCTTGTTTTGATGAAAAGGTGTTTATCCCCCTACACTTGATCTCTGGATGTAAGGAGGGATGGAGGTTGGGTAAAGGGGTGGGTTCTGTGCAGCTAGAGGGAGGTGGCTGTGAAGGGACCCTCCAGCCCCAGGAGCAGTGGTCACAAGTGGTCTTCTCTAGAACCAAGAGATGACACCCAGGGCAGCTCTCTCAAGTCACCACCAGGAGCCGGCCATGTGTCCCTCTATTCTCACAGCCCAATAAGAACTAGGCATGATTCAGGATGCTACGGTCTGCTGTATCACAGGAATAAAAGTGTCTTTGTCCTAGATAGGAGAAGAGGGGGGATCATGTGGTACCTTCTTCCATTTATTTATTTATTTATTTATTTATTTATTTATTTATTTATTCATTCATTCATTCATTTATTCATTCATTCATTTAACTATTTATTTATTTTGGTTTTTCGAGACAGGGTTTCTCTGTGTAGCTTTGGAACCTTTCCTGGAACTCACTCTGTAGCCCAGGCTGGCCTTGAACTCACAGAGATCTGCCTTCCTCTGCCTCCTGAGTGCTGAGATTAAAGGCGTGTGCCACCACCGCCCAGCTGGTGAGCCAGCCAGGAGTCTCTGGAGAACTCCGCTTGGTCTACCATCCAGCGTCCAGGATCACCAGGAACCAAGGGAGCCGGTACATCCAGATCTCGGGTCTTAAGGGCTCCCATCTCGGCCCCACCTCAGGAGCCGGTCATGGGTAGGCGTGACAGTTACCAGAAGCCTCACTGGGGGTAGTACTTCCAGGTCAAAGCTGGAACAGCTATCCACTACACTAGACCTTGGGACTTACGTCTATGTGTGCATGCATCTGTGTATGTCTGTGGTATGTCTGTGTACGTATATATTTGCAGTGTTTATGTATGTGTGCATGTGTAAATGTATGGAGCATGTATCTGTGCATATGTATTAGTGAGTCTCTACGCCTGTGTCTGTAGTGTGTTTGTATACATGTGTACTGTCTGTGTATATACCTGTGTAGTAAACATATGAATATATGTATCATCTGTGTCTATGTGTACATGTGCTAGTGTATATCCATGCATATAAAAGTGTCTAGTGTGTACTTTTGCATTATATTCATGCACGTGGCATGTTTCAGTGTGCACTGGTGTAATGTTCAAGTTACATATGTGTACCATGTACATACAAGTATGTGCAGTGTGTGTATGATCTGTGATGGGGCGGTCCACAGGTAGGTGGGTGGGCATAGAGGCACATTTCAGTCTGGTTGTAGGTGATGGTCACTGTCAAGCTGGTCATCTGCCCTTATCCTTGATGAGGGTCCTCTCTCTCTGTCTCTCTGTCTCTCTCTCTGTCTCTGTCTCTGTCTCTCTCTGTCTGTCTCTGTCTCTGTCTCTCTCTGTCTCTCTCTGTCTCTCTCTGTCTCTCTCTCTCTCTCTCTCTCTCTCTCTCTCTCTCTCTCTCTCTCTCTCTCGCTGCTCGCTGTTCCTCATCTCTCCAGACTCTGGAAGTCAGAGGACCCATGGGATCACTAATGCCAATGAGTCCATAGTACAAGCTCTAGGCCTCACAGATACCTGATGCTAACAGTGTCTGTGGTGGGCACTCTGGGCTCTGGCAGTCTCAATGTGACTTCAGACTGAGGTTGGCATGCGAGAAGTCAAGCATGGCCACTGACGCAGACCCACTTCATGACCTGAACTGGAAGGCTCGGGTGAGCTTCCTGGCTAACAGTGCTCTGTCCCTCTCTGTACCATGCACTGATGCTGGGGGACAAGGGAGCTGGCCACATGACTCCACTGGGAGGGATAAACAGGAACTTACACATGGCAACTCACGGACCCTGCCCAGCTGACTTCAGTCTGGCCTCATCCGCTGCAGTAAAACACAACCCTGAATGGAACAGCTCACTGAATTCCAGTGAGTCCACGGAGTGAAGGATTAAACTGGAAGAGGCTCCTGGGACTTTGAGCCTGCAGTTGGTGTTAAGTGAGAGGGCTCTGGGGATCCCCAAACTTGGCATCAGAATTGTGGGTGCTCTTGGAGACCTCTGAATTGGCATCAGAAAACCAGGTGCTCTTGAGGACCTTTCAAGCCACAATTGATGTCAGGGGTAAAGGTTCTAGGGAACCCAAATGTGCAGATGGTGTCAGTGGTGAGGCTGGTCGGAGACTCTGACCTTCGAGGCTCCTCCCATCACAGCTGAGTGAAGCACGTGCACCATGACCCTCAGCCCCAGCACTGTCTCAAGCCCCCTCCATCCGCATAGCTCTGCTTCCCCATGTGACTTTGTGCTTGTTGTAACATGTGACTTGTTGACTGGAGCTGCTCCTCAGTGTCATGGCTATTGCTTACCCAGGCCCTCATGTCTGTCTCTCACTCATGCAGAAGCTTTTAGACCTGTCATCTCAGAGGGCTGTCCTGCTTTTTGTCATTGCCCCAAGCCACTGGTCTTCTGGATAGCCACAACACTGTCTGGCTTTAGGTTTATTTATCCATCACCTGTCTCCTACCCTACATCATCACTCTCTTGATCAGGACCACCTGTCTCCTGCCTCTCAGGCCTCATGTACCGCCGCTGGGCAGATTCCACATTCTCAGGAAGTTCTTCCCCATTGCAGAGCCAGCTCCCCACAGTAAGGCTGGAGACCCTCATCCCTGGGTACCTTTGTACCAGCTGACAACAGGCTTAGGTGTGCCAGTCACTCGGCATGCCAGCTTGACTGTTTCGCCCAGCTCAGCGGTGCAATCAGCCAATTCCTCTTCAAAATCAGGGGCACCTGAGGATACATAAGGAGGTCTCCATGTTATGTGTACAGCAGGTCAGGCCTATGTCTGAGCTTGGGATCTCTTGCATACACCCTGGCAGGTTTCCCAACCCAATGCTAGCCCTCCATGTCTCACAGTGTGGCTGCTACCGTTTGGGGTCCCAACTTAGGATCAAAGGTGAGTGAGGGAAATTGGATGCACAGTGGGAAGGGGTGGGACCGTGGTTAAAAAAAAAAGAAGAGTTTGGGGAGATTCCTCAGTGGGTAAGAGCATTTGCCATGCAAGCATGAGGACCTGAGTTTGAATCCCCGTCATCCACGTGAGGTCACAGACTCATGTGACTGTATCCCCACCATTGTGGAGGAAGAGACAAACAGATTGGAGCTCATTGGCCAGCCAGCCTCCTCCAAAAAAGTAAGTTCCAGATTCAGTGAGAAACCCTAACTCAAAGAAATAAGGCAGAGAGTGGCTGAGCAGAACACCTGATATCCTGCTCTGGATCCAGCACATATACACAGGCCCACATACCAACACACACATGTGTACATACATGTGTAAACACATGCATATACTACCAAAGGTTAATATTTTTTTCAAGACAGAGTTTCTCTGTGTAATAGTCCTGGCTGTCCTGGAACTCACTCTGTAGGCCAGGCTGGCCTCGAACTCACAGAGATCCACCTGCTTCTGCCTCCCAAGTGCTGGGATTAAAGGTGTATGCTACCACCACCTGGCTAATTAATTAATTTTTAAAAACATTGGATGGTATGTTTTTGTTCTGGATGAGGAAGGATGATCCAGGGCGCAAGATTCCCCTTCATGTGGGGATGTCCTGAGCTTGGGATCTCTGTGTGGGAGCTTCCTACCGTGTCCCCAAGTGTCCTCTCCCTGGTCAGGGGTAACCTGATACTCTACCTGGATTTCCCTGTGAGGGTGTGGTTATTATATCCCACCCAGAGCTGACAGGACAGTGTGGATCCCTCTGCTCCCAAAAGCACTCCCTCATGCCCAGAAGGCAAGGGCCAAGGCAGTGCCACCCAACTACCTGAGACTCAAGGTCTCCACAGCCTGGGTGCAGCCCAGCTGGACAACCAGGGTAAAGAAAGGGTCATGTCCCCATCCTATCCTGACCACGATGGCCCACCAAAGGACACTCACGCCACACAGGCTGGGCCAGGCGCTGCTGGATGCCACAGATCTCCTTCACCCATGAGTTCTTGATGATGACTGTCCGTGCCTGGAGCAGGTACTTGCGCACCGAGTCCTCCCGTTCATGCCACACCTCAAAGGCACGGTCATCCCCCTCGACCTGGTCATTCAGGTCGATGCTACTCAGCTGTGGGGACAGGATATCAGTAAGGAGGATGTGACCACCCTCAGATGATGTGGGACTCAGGAGGGATACACTTAGGTTACCCCGGAACAGTGGCTGAGGGACTGGCCACCAGCATCCACTCCGAAGCCTGAGGGGCAAACGGACCTCCACCCACGGCACATTCGCTTGCCCTACAGAGCCCTTGGCAGCCCCTGCACACACAGACCTTCATCATGTTCCGGAACACATAGCTGAAGGTGTCCGTTCGAGAGTCTCTCCGGGGCTTGCAGATCACCAGATGGTTTCGGAAGAGGAAGACATGCCGGTTGTGGCCCTTCCAAGGCATCCGGGCCCCTGGTGCCCCCTCCCACACTATGAAGTGGCCCTGGAGGTGTGAATGGGCTCTGGTTAACCAAGCCTCCCCCATGGATGCAGCCCCCACTGACAGCCACATATCCAGCTCCCCACCAATGTCATGCGGTCATCCACATGGAGCTCCCACCTCCAGAAGCCTCCCACTGTACCCCACCCTCAGTATCCACAGCCCCACCTGGCGGATAGGTTCTCCCAGGGCCTCCAGGGTTCCTGGGTAGTTCTCCATGAGTGACACATGCAGCTTATTCTCGGCACGCTGAGGCAGGGCGGACACCACAGCATAGGCCTGCTCCAGCAGCGCACAGTTCTGCCGGTTGCGGGCCTTGTTGCGGATTAACTCCTGGGGTGAGGGCCAAGAGTCACAGATCCAGGATGCTCTGAACCCAGGAATCCCCTCTCCCCCCACCGATGCAGCCTGCACAGAGGAGGCTGGAGCATGTCACCTTCAGCAAGGCCTGGTACTTCTGCACCCGCTCCACTGGCTGCTCCAGGTAGTGCTGAAGTGGAGGTGGCGGTGGCTGCGTGGGGTCCTTGGCTGACAGTGTCTCTTCTGCATATTTCTGTAGGAACCACAAAAGTGGTTTTGTGCATGAATGCATGGTCTTTTGGTGACTAGAGTCACTCCAGGGGCATCACAGGTACAGCCCTGAACCACCCGGGCATGGCTATATCCCCTGAGAGCTAGAGGATGATACCAAGGGTGCCGACACACACAGGGGACACTGCGTCACCATCTCACAGGTGGTGGCAGAGGGTTTGGGCAGCTTAAGTAACAGCTGAGGCGTACAGAGCTGTGGTTACTCCTGTTGCATTTCCCACTGAGCCAGGGCCCAGGCAGGTGGTGGGCATGCAGTGATGTGGGTTGAGGAAGATGAACTTGGGCTGGCCACGTGGACCAGTGGAGCCACACCTCAGAGGGCATCTGGGCAACAACTAGGGTCTAGGAGCAAGCAGGGTGGGTGGGGCTTGTGACTGGCAGGAAGCACCTTGTAGAACTCCTGGACCGGGGTGCTGACAACCACTGACTCAGCTTGCACGCGGCCCACCAGGAACTCAAGGTACTTCTCAAAGGCCTCCTGGTTCTTGATGAAGCACATGGCCACATCGTCATCGGTGTCACAGGACTGCAGCTCCTTCAAGAAGCTGCCACAAGGGGGACAGTGTCAGCACCTCCCTCCACCAACCAGCTCCAGACCGATCCTAACTAATCAGGGCCTGAGCCCTGTGATAGAGTATGTTGTTATGTGTGCAAGAAGTGCATGGTTGTGTGCCCATCTGCCCACGTACAAGTACGACATATACTATGTGTGCATATATACAAGAACATTCATATGTGGGTGCATACGTATGTAAGTTTCCTAAAAGCATGCATGCATATACACACAAACATGCACAGGTGTGAACACATAGCTGTGCAAACACTGTATATGTGCAATGTAGTGTGCACATTTGTGGTGTGCACGCATCTTGGTACAGATGAGTACATATATATATATGTATATATATATGCTCATGTGTACTTGTATGTCTTATGTGACAATGCCCATGTATAGAAACCCATATGTGTGCACACGTTAGCATGTGAGGTGTATACATGTTACTGGATATGAAATGTTATGTCTCTCCATGAGCAGGGATGTAAGTATGAGTGTGCGTATGTGTGCAAATATGCACATACACATCAAGCACATGAGCATGCACAGTGTGGCAGCTATGCATACACACATGTATATACACACGTGCGTATGCCTGCATATGAGAGTCTACATGCATAGTGCACACACTTGTCAGGCATATTGCAGGCTTTACCCTGCATAAGCTGGATACACAGTAAGGGAAGGTCTGCCTTGTGACAGACACACTAGCACAGGCTCGCCCCTTCCTCAGTTCCTGCACACCCGCCATGAGGCCTGGCCTGCAAGTAGGGGCCGTGTGCTCACATACACATGTGCATGCATGTAGCCCCACCCTCCCACCTGCTGTGGAAACGGCTGATGTCCTGCACGTTGCGGAAGATGACTGTCTTCTGGCTGGCCACGGCTGTAGGCACACGGGGAGATCGGTCTAGGTGCTTCATGTGGTGACTTTCCAAGAACTGCAGCTCACCCACAAAAGCCTGCTCTGAACTCAGCAACTCCTGGATGACAGAGCTGGCAGGAAGAGAAGCCATTAGGGGTGCTCGGGGCGCCAGTGGCCACAGGCTCCTGCCCTTTTCACGGCCCTGGGAACAGCGTTGTTACAGGACTGTTTACTCTCTCACGTCCCCCATTCCCTCAACTTCTTGCTGCCAGCATCCCACTGTCAACTTTCAGAGAGGGGATGAGGAGTCCCCGGGAGGAGCCACTCCTCCACATAACTGCCCCCGCCCCCCACAAGGAAGTAACCTGGCACAGCCCAGGTGAGGACCGCTGCAGGAATCAGTGTCAAACTGGTGCCCACTCTCTTCTCTGCCTCCACCCATCCCTGATACAGAGCAGGCATTCACGGGCCCCCATATAAAAGCAGCAGGTCAGAACTCCATTTGGACCCTAAAAGAGGGCAGGCAACAGGTCTCCGCGAGCAGTGGGCCAGCGGGGGAAAGCTCTACCAGAAACTCACCTCAGCCTCATTCTATACTCATCCTCAGACACAGCCTCCCCAGGGAACTCAGGGGCCTCAGTGGGCCCCCACTCAGGAGACAGCTGGTGAGAAACAGGCATCTGTCAGAGGTGGGCTGAGGCTTGGCTCCGCCCCTATGGAGGCTGGGGGCTCCTATCCTCCAAATGGAAAACACAGTGCCAGAATCCTCTGGGCCAGTGACCTTAAGACCCTCTCCCCTGAGTCCCCCCAGCCAAGTACCTTGAGCCTCTTGTCCAGGTAGGCAGGTGATACCCAGCCCTGCCTAGAAGGGCTGGATTTGGTGGGCTTGGTGCGTACAAGCCAGCGCAGGGGATGGGCTGAATCCAGGACCTCCACATACTGGCCTTCTCTCAGAATGATGGCATCCTGCTCAGCCCCCAGCGGCAGATAGTCGGCTGTGACCACATATATGTCAAAGATCTGGTTGGGCAGGGAGAGGAAATGAGCTGGGGGATAGAGCCGGCCTGTCAGGGTCCCAGCAGCCACCAGAGAAGGGAAGATGAGAAGCCCCCAAAACCCTGGGAAAGAGGCTGAGTCGGGAGACGCAAGAAGGTATCAGCCAAGCCTGTCAAGTCCCCGAATGCAGGACAGGGGTCTTGGGGACATTTAGCGCAGCTGCTGGCTCCCAATCCCACACAAATGGTAGGAATGTGGATATTCTCCCTTGGCTTCCCCCAAAAGAAAGCACTACACCCTGGGGCCTCCAGTTGGCGCTGTCTATACTCCTTGTTCACATCTCATCACGTGTCCACCTGCCGCCTGGGACCTAACAGGGTGCCTACTACAGCAGAGGGAGAGGTGGGGTGGGAGAAGAGCGGGAGGAAAGAAGGGAGGAGGACTCAGAAGAAGCACTCTCCAGGAATCCCCAGGGAATGGACCTAGTTCCTCACCAGTTCCTGCCTGCCGTATGTCTTGAGAGCAGAAGACAGACACTGCCCGCCCTTCAGCCAAGAGCTGGTCTCCTGATGGCCTGTGTGGTGCACTCACTTTCCAAGGCCTCCCTGGGATTCTGCCCCTGTACCTCTCATTCCTCTGTCTTCTCTCCAGGAGCCCCAGAATGTTCCCCCAGGGTCCTGGCCCGCCTACCTCACCACGGGAGTCCCCATCCTCTGACTCTGAAGAGGACTCTTGGACACTGGAGGAAGGGCGAGACCGGCCGTGCCGAGGGGAAGCAGATGGCGTCTTGGACTCCTCGTCGCTGTCGCCTCCCGGCACCTGGAGCTTGGCTGGATGGGCACAAGGGTTGTGATGCCCCCCAGTAGCCGGGCAGTTTCTAGATCATGGAGGCAGGAGAGCCTCTGCCCCTGCACAAGTACACTTGGCCCCACCACCCCCTTGGGACACGCACTAGCGCCTCACCCTGTGAGATCTTGGCTGATACCATCTCAGTGATCTGTGAGGTGAGTTTCTGCAGGAACTCTTCTGTGCCCACCTCAGCAAGGGACAGGTGACCGTGGGCCTCTTCAGCTACCAGGGACTCTCCTGAGGTGGCAAAAGTAGCCCTCAATCATCCATCCTCCCCCGCCCTGGGGGTATCTACTGAGTACTCCCTACACTCCAGGCTCATTTTTAGCCCCGAGGAATGCCAGGCACACAAGACCAGGCTTCCTAATGGTGCTGAGGTCTGGAAAGGAGACCAGCCTTGAGGACAGGGGTGTTGAGGTTGGCCGTATGAAGTCACAGAAGGCTTGCTGTGGTCTGAGCCAAGAGGTAGCCAGTGTGGTTGAGAACAAGAGGAAACAAGTCCGGAGAGAGGGGACACAGTAGATGCAGCTGAGGAACACTGGGGGTAGCTAAGGATCAGCAGGGTTCCCACTGGGCAGTCAAGGGACAGCAGCCGATTGGGGGAAATGGACAGCACAGCCAAGGTCCAGACAGTTACTAGGGAGCAGCAGGCACAGTTAAACAGCAGGCAGCCTATGGACGGTGGATCCACTGGCAGCAGGTGGCCAGCATGGCTACAGGGTAGAGGGTGAACAGAAGAGACAAAGCTGCAGAGGGGTCAGACCTCGGTTATCAGACTGTGGAGGACCTGGAATATGGCTCACGCCACCTCTGCTCCTGGTACCTGGCTTGCTGGCCTCCACAGCCCACTGCATGTGAGCTCTGCATCTAGGTGAGGCTTCCCTTGAGATCCCATAGGCTCCCAGATCCACAGAGGTCATAAATGTCTCTGACTCCAACCCGAGCTCCGCCCACAGGAGGGTGGAGACCCCTGACCCAGCACCATGGCCAGCAGCTTCCTTTTCCCCTGGCCTGGCTCGGGGTGAAGGGTGCTCAGCATCTCCATCCCACCTGTACCTCTCC
Organism: Peromyscus nudipes; assembly: GCA_902168325.1. Classification (NCBI taxonomy): domain Eukaryota; kingdom Metazoa; phylum Chordata; class Mammalia; order Rodentia; family Cricetidae; genus Peromyscus; species Peromyscus nudipes. The sequence continues at coordinate 56,874 of CABHPH010148392.1, forward strand.
TTTGTGCAGCAAGATCAGCAAAACCCGCAGATTCCACCATCTGGGCTGAGACAGCTTGGCTTGTCCTGTGGAGACAGGGGCATCCTGAGAGGCCTGAGGTCGGAGCTACCACCACCTTCCACCTTCCCATCCATCCTGGGGCTCCTGATAGGAAGAGAGTCTGGAGGCAAGGGTCTAGGACACCAGTCATCATCTCCACATCAGAGGGATCCTGGGAAACCCTCATTTTATACTGGGGAAACTGAGGCATGGGAGGGGAAAGGGCGGGCCCAAGTACACAGTCTGTGCAAGCCAAGAGTGGTCTATTTGCAGGATAGGGAGGTCCCCACGGGCACCAGGAGCTGTCTTGTGTCCAGTTCCCAGACATAGTCTGTGATCTTGGCCTGGGGCCTCTGGATAGCATCCACTCACCCTTGCAAGAAGGAAGAAATGAGAGCCTCCTTCACTCGCTCCTGCTCTTCCTCTTTGGCCACTGTTGAGAGAGTGGAGAGCCATCAGCATGAGCTCCTGGACCCTGACGCTTCAGGTTCAGATACTCAGGATACCTAAGTTGTCCCAGGATGTGGACTCTGTCCTCTGAGCCCTGAGCAGGGACTGTTCTGAAATGATACTCTCCTGCTCCTGACCATGGTCACCTCAATGGTAACCAAGAACATGAGTCTACCCTCAGAGTGCCAGCCAACAGGGGGGTTGAGTAAGGCCCTGGAGCAAAGAGTTCAGCTCACCCTAGAGACATCCCCCTCCCCACATACAGAGCAGGGTGAGTGCTGGACCTGAGAGACTCTGAAGCCCCACACCAAACTCCCCTGCATCCATGAGGCTCTGGAGGTTTCCTGATGCTGCGGGAGTATGAGAAACACAAATGTTGAAGGTCAACACGCCCCCCTAGGGAGTCCCTGAGTCTGCACTGTCCTGCTCGGGTGCCCCTCCTATTCACATGCACCTGCCTTACCCCCCGACCCTCCACTCACAGCCAGAGACGTGCAGGCTGGCCGAGCAGAGCGCCTGGCCAGCAGCGTTGGTGGTGATGCATGTGTAGGTGCCCTGGTGCTGTCGGCCCACATCCAGCAGGACCAGGCTATGCTGTTTGCCAGAGCTGGCCATGGTGTAGCCAGGAGTATCGGGGCCAATCCACAGCACTCCCTTCTCTGCCTCCTCCTTGAGCCAATGCACAGTGGGGGCCGGGTGTCCTAAGAGACAGAGGGCAGTTGAGTCCATCCCTGACAGAGACAGAACGCCACCAGGAACCCTCACCCAGGGCCAGAGTATTGTGTGTGGCCATCAGTTTCTCCATGAGAGTCGCCTCACCTTCCACCTTCACTGAAAAGGTAATGCTGGAACCCCTCTTCACTTTCTTGGGGGTGAACTTCTCCAGGATCCGAGGAGGCACCAGTCGCTCATGCACATCTGGAATGACACAGCCAACCCACAGGGACCCCCTGACATAAAAAAACAACCCACCCCAGTATCCTAATCCCAGAGGATCCCCTGAAACCTACGCCCACTGGCCATCCACACTTCCATGGCAGCCAACCCCAGGTCCATCCATTCTGGCTTCCTGTCCATGGTCTGCCACCCACTCATGCCCATCTGGAGCTATCTCACCTGGTGCTGGCTTCTCTTCTGGTTCACTGGGACCTGAAAACACAGAGAGAGTCAGACATTCAGCATTCATAGGTGCTCTGTCCTGGTAGCCTCACTGCCAGGGCAAAGATAGCCAAACCTCTTGAAACCTCAGTCAGAGAACTACGGAACTCACCACTCAGCATGAGGATGGCCACAGGCCACACAGACCTGATAGATGACATACTGCTACCCATTCTTGTTACCCCCAGCCTCCCCAGACCTGTGGCCTTGATCTGCAACCAAAGGCATGGGCATGTGCACAACCCAGCAGCTTAGGGAACATCTTCCAAGCTCTGGCAGAAGAGGCCACAGGAAGAACTGGGTCCCTCATAGCAAGATAGGTTTGGTTCAAGTTTGGAATTTGCTTCCCATGTTCAGGAAGGAGCCTCAAGGCCACCATGGTCACCTGTTCCCTGCAGGGATGACCTCCAGCTACCTGAGTCTCTGCTCACTGGAGCAATGACCACAGAGTCTTGGCCTCAAGTCTGACAGGGCTTGCAAGTCAGCTCTGTCCAGTCTTTCGGGGCACCCACCTTGGACCAGCAGCCGGGCCGATGAATAGGCAGCACCCACAGCATTGCTGATGTAGGCTGCATACTGGCCGCTGTCCTCCGGGGTGACTGAGACAATCTCCAGGGTATGCAGGGTCTTCTTGTCAGACATGCGGATGTGGGCAGATGTGGTCAGGGGTCGGCCATCTTTGAACCAGTACAGTTTGGGGGCTGGATAGCCTGAGGACACAAAGGCAGGTGGTCGGTGATGACAGAAGACCCAGAGCAGAGGTCCCTCGGAGACCGAAGGGTGCTGGCCTCCTTATCCAGAGAGGACTCACACATACCCACCCAAACACTGCTGGATGGGGTCCCCTCCCGACTGTGGCTGGTAGGATTGGCCTCTGTTCAGTGAGACAGTGATGCTTCCTCACTAGCTCCTTACCTTTCACCTTGAGCTGGAATTTGGCCAGGCGTGTACCAGGGGCCACTTGGAGGTCTTTCAGCTCCTCCAACACCTGGGGAAGCTGCCCCTCATCTGACTCAGTTCCCTCTTGCTCCCGGCTATCAGGAAGGACAAACAAGGGAACACCCATAAAGCAACAAGTAAGAAGGTTCAAGGCAGGAGGGCCACAGGAATGAGGTCAGCCATGGAGGGATGCTGAAGTTTCCTGAACTGAGAGACAGAGGAAGCAAAGCCACCGGGGCCTAGTGGAAGTCCCCAAGATTTGTCTTGTCAAGCCAAGTACCCTAACCCCCTGCCCCAGGTAGCAGGGCATGGTTGCCTCCTCAGAGGCAACTCTGGGAGAGTCAGTCACTGGACCTTTCCATCTCTGAATGACCCCACCTGGACAGGTATCCCTGGGCGCTGAAGTATGATGAGGTCTCAGTAGCATCTGCTGCGGTATCATAGTCTGTGCTGGTCACTGGAGAGGAAAGGGTGATTCAGGGACAAGGCCTAAAACACATGCACTAGGCCACTACCTTGGCCCTGTGAGGCTCTGACCATGCAGCCTTGAGGGGACCTTCCTGCACTCAGCATGGAGAAGGGCAACAGCTTCCTGCACCCTCCCTGCCCCAGCCCATGACCGGGCAACACTTCCAGGCTATAACTAACTGCAGGCCTCTTTGGCCCAACAAACTATGGTGTCACACAATTTGCAGTCTTCGTGAATTGCAGCAGCTTGGGCAGCGCCTTCCAGTTCCATCTTACACTCCACGAGGGGTTAAAGAGATACTGGCCTCCAAACCAACAGCTGAGGACTACCCATCAGGATATAGCAAGAGAGACTAGATCTCTCTGCTGTATGCTGTCACACATCCAGCGTTTGTGTCCCACAAATACACATGTTAAAACATTAATCTTGGGCTGGCCAGATGGCTCGGCAGGTAAAGGTGCTTGCTACCAAGCCTAGTGACCTGAGTTCAATCCTTGGAAGTCACATGGTAGAAGGAGAAAACCGACTCTCACGAACTGTCCTCTGAACGCCATACAAGAGTCATGGTACACATGCAGACACACACACACGCACAAATGTAAAAAGAAAATCATCAGTGTGGTATTGGTATTAGGAGGCAGAGTCTTCTGGAGGTTGTCAGACCACACCCAGGCCACCCTGGAGACACCCAGCTCAGGCCAGCACTCACACTCCACACGAAGCTCCGCCTTGGTGGAGGAGACTCCCACGCTGTTCTCCGCCAGGCAGCGGTAGACACCCATGTCTGCTGGCACCACCGCCATGATGATGAGCTGGTGCCCGCCCTGTTGGTCCTCATTGATCATGTAATGGTCATCCTCCTCCAGCAGCTTCCCGTCCTTGAACCAGCGCACACTGGGCACAGGCTGGCCCGTCACCACGCAGTTGAAGCTCATGGGGTAGCCATCCTGCACTTCTTGGTTCTGCAGCTCGGTCAGGAACACTGGGGCTGGCACAGGCAGGCAGAGGGTACAACGTTAACCCTGGGATGCCCATCATACCCAGATACCACGTTCATGCAGGTTGCCACCAGAGGGTGGTGTGACACAGCAGCCTTTCCTATAAGGGGTTCCCCAAACTCCACAACTAGATGCCCCAAGCTTCTCTCCTTCCCTATTCTCTTAAGAATTCTCTCTTGGTTCCCAATGAGACAGAGGAGTGCAGAACTGGAAAGGACAGACAGAAAAGGATGTACAGGCTGGAAGTTTAAGCCCCAGGTACCCCCAAACTGGGGAGAAGTCTCAAGACACAGCCCTGAGGGCCCTTCATTATAACCGCCTGGTGGCCCAGGAGAGACTCAGGTGCCAGTGAGGTTGTCTTACTTTCAGTAGCTGACGTGGAAACTACCACAAGGAACGGACCTCAACATGCACTGCTAGGGAAAGACAAAGCTGAGGCTCACAACTAGCTGTTTAATCTCAAAGTCAGGGCTTTGCCATGCTCCCCTCCACCCCCACAGGCTGGGGGACAACCAGCCAGAGCTCCCTTCTGGTTCTGCCTCAGTCAGCCTCCATCCTCTTCTCCCTCTGCCCTACCTCAGGCCAAGCTCCGCCACCCCCCACCCCAGGCCTCTGCAGCCCATGGACTCACCAGCATCTGAAGTCTGCAGGCCAGGGGTCTTTGCTAGCGGCGCCACAGGGGTGACGGTGGGAGCCACCTTGCCAATGCGCATCTCCACGCCCCGGGGTCCCTGCTCCCCCAGGTTGATCTCCACCCCGATGCCCATGGTGGCAAACATGTCACGGAAGCAGGTGACGGCTCGGCGGGCCTCCTCGAGTGCCTCAAAGCGGATGCACACAAAGTTCTCGTCCTCTCGGTACGTCTGCCAGTCTGCAGGCTCCTCTGGCTCCGCAGGGCCTTCATCGGCGCTGAGGAAGAGTTCCTCCTCTGAAAGCTCAGCTGGGCTCTTGGTACGGAAGAGCCTGTGCAGGCGCCGCGCGGCCCGGCGGAAGGCGTCGTCCAGCTCCCCTCCTGAGGAGCTCTCAGCCTCACTCTCTGTCCCACTGACCACCACACAGGCGCTGTGGCTCACACTGCCGAACTTGGTGCTCACCTGACAGGTGTAACGGCCAGTGTCAGCGGGGCCCAGGCCGGTGACCAGAAGAGAGCAGGTGCCATCCTTGAGCTGGTCTATGTGGTAGTGCCGCCCGTCGGTCAACTCTTTGCCATCCTTCAGCCAGCAGGCCCGCATGTCAGCCTTGCTGGCCACCACGCACTCCAGCCGCAGCACATCCCCAGCCTGTGCCTCCGTGTCCCCAAATGTCTGGGAGAACACAGGCCCTTCCTGCTGCTTTATCTCCTTCCGTACTTTGTAGCCTTTAAAGGCAGCCTGGATCTTCACAGCTGCCTTGTCCAGGGACGGATCCTTCAGGTCGGCTGCACTCAAGTCTCCCGGCAGCGGGCACACGGGCACTACTTGCTCCTGCTGCTTTTGTGGCTTCACAGAGGTGGCCACCTGGGCCCCATGCTGTGGACACAGGATGCGAGGTCAGAGCAAGGCTGGGAAATTTAGACCAACAACACTCTAGGCCCAGTACCACTCCAGCACTCCATCTGCCTCCAGCTCAGTGGCTGCCCAGGTGCTTGCGGGAGCCCTGCTACTTCTGCTCCCCAAAGCAAAGGCTCATCCTAGAAATCACAGTATGCAGTGGCCCAGATGGGGACCAACAGCATTTTGGGGAACACCAGAAAGGCCAGGCCCATCTCTTCAGGAAAAAGTTGTAACTGTTTAGTAGGTAAGTGGGGAGGTGTATGGAAAATGCAAGAAAAAAATAGGCAGGCCGGTGGTTGTGTGGTTGAATGGGTAGTGGAAGAATGGATGGAGGGAGGGAGAGTTGGGTAGATGGTGGATACATAAGTCAGCAGAAAAGTAAATGAACAGGTAAGCAAATACAGGAATAATGAGCAAATGAATGGTGAGTGAGGGGATAATGAATGAATGAATGAATGAGTGAAGGAACAAGTGGATGTTGGATGAGTGGGCAATGAAGGGAGCCTGGGTAAACAGATGGGAAACTAAATGGATAAACTGGAAAATGAGTACAGGAGGTATGGATGGTAGATTAGTGGGCAGGTGGGTGGAGATAGGTTGGTGGATACGTGGCCAAACAATTCAACAGGTGCAGGAGTGACGGATGGTGGGCAGATGAGTGGATGAATTACAAATAATAGACAAACAGGCAGATGGATGGAGAGATGTACAGAAGGATGGTTGGATGGGTAGAGAGAGTGATATACAAATGGAAGGATGGGGAGTAGATAAAGAAGAGGTGAGCAGATGGATAGACGCAAGGACAGGTGGAGAGTGAGTGGTACATGAATCAGGGGATGTTGGATGCTACGATTATGACATATGGGTAGGTGGTATTGAGATGGATGAATGGATGGATAAGTTATGGGATTAAGGCATAGAAGTGGATGTTGAAGATCTGAGACACACACACACACACACACACACACACACACCACCAGCCCTCTCCTTGCAGGCCAACTAGGAGGTTCACCTTGCTGGCCAGGGGTGAGATCCCAGGACCCCCAGCCTTCTTGAGGTAGGTAACTAGGGAAGGGGTGCCAGCCCGGGACTCGTCGTCAGAGCTGGTATGTGACAGGTCAGCCTCTCCTGTGCGTGCTAGCTCATCGGCTGTGGAGTAACCCTCAGAGAGGTCAGGGGCTGTCTCTTCTGCCTCCTGCCGCAGATGTTGCACACGGCTGTCTTCCTCAGGCAGTTCACTGATGGAGTCCAGAGTAGGCTCCCGACTCATGCGGCACTTCCGGGCAAGGGCCTCCCAGAGCAGATGCAGGTCACCCTCCTGGGCTGCCTCAGGAGGCAGGCTGGGTTGCGAGGGAACCTCATCCCCAGAGCCTGAGGTCATCACCACTAAGGAGGGCAACAGAGCAGTCAGTGGGTGAGGTCAGACAGAGCTGCAACTCCATGCCTGCCTTTGCTGCTGGCTGGGATATGACCTGGCTGTGGTCTTCTGGACCTCTGCTCTCTGTCTTGCACCAGGAACCTTTATCTGTTCTGAGATGCTCCAAGCCTCAGTTCCCCACCATCATTTTTGCTCCCCCCCCCCCACTCTACCTTCTGACAGGGGCACACGGTAACTTAAACCAGAACAGAAAATAGCTCAGCAAAATGAAATTGAGTGTATTTCCACCTGTTCAGCCCTGCCGCTGGTACAGGAGCCCAGGTTCACAGAGACATTAGCACAGCACAGAGAGGATATGCTGACACTGTGGCAGGCTCAGAAAGCAAGAGGAGGAGACCCCAGTGTAGCACGTGGCTCCGAATACAGTGGTTGGAGGAGGTACTCAGAGCACAGAGGGGCTCTGGGCAGGAGGGCTGAGTTAGGGGACGGGCTCAGCACAATGGGAAGGTCTGGGAGCATGGGACAAGGGACATCAGACTCAGTGTGGGTAGGACCTCAGGCAAGGGGAAGCAGGAGAGGATTAAGAGCGGGAGAGGGTCAAAGCGTCTGAGGGTGCTAAGAGTGCAGCGGGAGCCTCTCAGGGATGATGCTCAGAGGGCGGGGTGTGCCACAGTGCAGACAGTATTCAGGGTGGGGGCAGGGTTGGGGTGCCTTGGAAGGCAGAGTGGATGGAGAGGAGGACATGCTCAGAGTACAAGTAACTTCAGAAGAGGTCTCAGAACTCCTGTGGGCAGGGGTCCCAGGACTTAAGAAATCCACCACCAATCCTACTCGGGAACAGGAGCCTGGCCTACAGCACAGTTAAGTTACATGAGACCTGCCTCACCTGGCCAAGCCTTGGTTTCTCTGCACATCACGTGGAGTCTTAGAAAGGGCTCTTAGCCTTGTGGCCAGAGCACATCAAGAAGAAAAACCAAATCAACCCTTCCCCACTCCCACTGCATCCGACTCCAGAGCCCAGACTCACCATTAAAAGTGGCAGCCCCTGAGGAGGGCGGGCCCCGGGCGGGACAACAGCGGTATTCCCCTTGGTCGTCCGTCCTAAAGCCCTTGATCACCAGCATCTGCCGCTGACCCTCAGAGAGGACCTCAAAGTGTCCGCCGGGCTGGATGCACTCTGTTCCCTTGTGCCAGATGACCTCGCCAGCCTCAGCTGCCACTTCCAACTCCAGACACAAGTCCTCACCAACTACTGCCTGCCGTGTCTCTGGGGCTGGGGGCTGGGTTGGAGTTGGGGTTGGGGCTGCGGTTGGGGCTTTGGCTGGGGTTGAGGTTGGGGCTTTGGCTGGGGTTGAGGTTGGGGCTTTGACTGGGGCTGGGGCTGGGGTTGGGGCTGGGACTGGTTCAGGTTCCGTTGGCTCTGCTGAAAAACAATGTCCACAGAGGATAAGCCACATCAGCCATGATGGATCCCAGGGTCACTGCCCAACCCTAAAGAGCTCCCTCCCTCCCTTGTTCAGCCGGGCACTCTCATGGACTGAGAGCAGTAACTCACCTAGCTTGACCATCTGGGGCAGATGTACAGGCTCCCCAGCACCTGCTGGACCTACAGCTGCCACTCGGAAGCGATAGGTCTCCCCGGGGACCAGGCCGTCCACCACACACTCTGGCCCAGGTACCAGCTCATGGCACAACTGCCACTGGCCGGTGGATGCCTCCTTCATTTCCACGCGATAACCACAAAGACCGCCGCCACCATCACTCATGGGAGCCACCCAGGATAGGGTCACAGAACGGCCACTACGACCCACCACCTCAGCATCTTCAGGGGGGTCAGGGAGGGCTGCATGGAAGAGGGCAGATTGGCACACACACACTGGGTCCTGACGTCCTTCCAGAAGTCACTGAGGTCCAATACTGGACATGGCATACACTTCGGGGTAGACTCCCTTATGAGTCCTGTTGGACCCTGAAGCCAGTGGTCCAGACTGTTATGGGGAGAGAGGGATGCTGCTGAAGCCTCCATAGGCCTGTGTTTGCTCATCCTGGCACCCACCACTAAGGTCAGGCACTGGGACTGGAGGACCTCATTTCTCTTGGCCCGTCCCCCAAGAGCCGGGCTTAGATATGCACTAGGTAAAGAGAAGAGGACAGAGCACGCTCTCAAGGGACTCTAGCCCCAGGGAGTGCTCTCGGACCTGCAGCAGGAGCTACTGGAGTCACCGTCCTCGGGCTCTTGGGGTCTAGTGGAACTGCGTAGAAGCCAGCTCTGACTGGTCACCCATCTGAGTCAAAGTGGAGGCGGCGGGGTGTGTGTGTGTGTGTGTGTGTGTGTGTGTGTGTGTGTGTGTGTGTTCCAGACCCAGACTGTAGGGGAGGGGCCTCTGTCACCCACTCACCCAGCACAGAGAGGCGTGCAGAGGCCACGGCATCACGGGCTGCAAATGTGACCTCTCCTGTGTGTTGGGGCTGGGCATTGCTCAGCGTCAGGGCGTGGTGGCTGCCATCTGCGGTGACCGTCCAGTCAGTGTCGTCAGGCTGGATGGCAGCCCCGTTGATGTACCACGTAGCCTCACCCACAGGCACCGCCTCACTTAGTGTGCAGGTGAAGGAGGCCTGCATACCAGCTCTCACGGATGCATCGCGTGGGGGCTCTAGGACCTCCAAGCGCCAGCCTGTGGGGAGAAGGATGGATGAGCACTGGTGGTGGGAGGGGGGGCGGAGGGTGTGGGGCAGAAGGGAAGTGCAAGGCCCCTGGCTCTTACAAAGCCTCCCTCAACCTAGCCTCAAGTCCTCAAGGTGGAGGTTTCTCAGACTGACTCACCTAACTCTCCTGGCCCGGGAAGGCCTCGTGTTGGGGAGTCTAGAAGGCCGACAACCCTCACCTACAGTCCCACACTCCCACTGTTCTGCTAGCCCACCAGGACCTCTAGTGGATGAGTCCTCAGAGATTTCAGGGAGGCCCGGTGGGAGGGTGTCTTGGGGATACCTTCCTTTTTGCCTCCCCATTTCCTGTCCCACTCCCCAGCCCAGTGCCCCTAAATCCCTGTAGACCGTGGAGGTCCAGCCACCTATGGGAAGCGTCTGGAGATCTGACACCCACCAACTCTCCCAGGCAAGTAGAGCCTTTGTTGGAAGGGGTCTTAGAGATGCCACCCTTCTCAGCGGTGTCCCCACCCCTGAAGAGTGGCAGCTCCCACCGTCCAGTCCTTCCAACCCTACTGGGTTCCACTGAGGTCGCAGCACAGTTTGGAAGGTGGAAGGGACTCCAGTCCAACACCCTCCTGTCCTGCACGGGCTTGGATAGAGAGAGCTCAGGGGATACCACCTTCTTACACAACCCCCTTCCCTCCCACCTCTGCTCGAAGCTCAGCCTCCTCTGGAAGAGCCCCATCCCATCCACCCAAGCACGCCCCCCTCCCTCAGCTTGGCACCTCTCACAGTGAGGAATGCAGATGTGACCACATCCCCTGCCAGGAAGGTCACTCGGCAGCTGTCCTGCGGCTTCAGGTTTTTGAGCAGCAGCAAGTGCCGCAGCCCATTCTCAAAGTAGACCATCTCCACGTTTTCCGAGGTGTGCACAGGCTCATCATCCAAGAGCCAGGTGTGGGCAGCCACCTCAGGCTGGGACAGCTGGCACTCGAACAGAGCTTCGCCGCCCTCCAGGGCATCCACATTCTCCAGGCCACGCACCACTGTGTTCTTGGCTGTGGAGAAAGCAGAGTTCAGGGTTGTGTAGCTCCGGCAACCCTTTACTACTGTCTCTTGCGAACCCCCCCCCC
>CABHPH010148393.1:0-13582 GCA_902168325.1 Peromyscus nudipes
AAAAAATAAAACTTTACTATTGATATGATGTTTTTTATGAAATTCTGAGGCCTCCAGCATATTTCCTATCAATTTATCAATCTCATCATTACCTTGTGCTAGAGGGCCTGGCAGACCCGTATGGGTTCGGATGTGAGTTATATATAAATGCTGTTGCCCATTCCTTATTATATCTTGTAACTGAATAAATAATAAAGTTAATTCTGACTCATCAGGGATAAATTCTGCAGTCTCAATATGTAATACCACTCTTTCAGCATACTGAGAGTCAGTAACTATGTTGAGAGGTTCAGAAAAATCCATTAATACTAATAGAATAGCATACAATTCTAATTTTTGAACCAAATTATAAGGACTTTGAACCACTTTACTTAAATTTTCTGATTTGTAACCTGCCTTTCCTTGTTTGTTTGCATCTGTAGAAAATGTATGGGCTTCAGATATGGGTGTTTCCTGAACAATTTGAGGCAGAATCCAATCAGCTCTCTTTATAAGTTGAATTCTATCACTTTTGGGATGTTTGCTGTTAATCTCTCTCAAAAAATTACTGCAAGCTCTTTGTCAAGGTTCACTTTCTTCCCATAATTTTTCAATTTCATCCTTAGTTAAAGGTATGACAATTTCTGCTGGGTACCTGCTAATTGACAAAGTCACAATTTTCCTTTTAAAATCAAGTCATAGATCTTTTCCTCATAAGTTTTTAATTTTTTATTTTGTTTATTTGGTAGAAATATCCATTCCAATATAATATCTTCCTTCTGCATTAAAATTACTGTAGGAGAATGTTTAGAGGGTAAAATAACCAAAATGTGGTCAAGCTTTGGAACTACACGATCCACATGTCCTTCCTGTACTTTTTTTTCCACCAAGGCCAATCATCTCTCAGCTTCAGCTGATAATTCTCTTGGACTATTTAAGTCCTTGTTACCTTCTAAGGTTTTGAACAAATTACTCAGTTCATCATTTTTTACCCCAGCAACACTTTGTAGATGGGAAATGTCTCCGAATAATCTCTGAAAGTCATTAAGAGTCCGTAATCAGTCTCTCCTAATTTGCCCCTTTTGGGATCTAAGTTTCTGCAGACCTATTTTACATCCTAAATAATTAAAAGAATCTCCTCTTTGTATCATTTCAGGAGCAATTTGTAATTCCCAACATGGCAAAATTTTCTTTACTTCTTTAAACATTCTTTGTAAAGTATCTGCACTTGAATCAGCTAGTAAAATATTGTTCATGTAATGATAAATTATAGATTTAGGAAATTGTTTATGTATTACTTCCAATGGCTGTTGTACAATATATTGCACAGGTTGGGTTATTTAACATTTCCTGTGGGAGAACCCTCCATTGATATCTCTTAACCAGCTAAGAATTATTATAAGTAGGCACTGTGAAGGCAAATCATTCTCTGTCCTTTTCTTGTAAAGGTATTGAAAAGAAACAGTCTTTTAAATCAATAACTATAAGAGACTATCCTTTAGGTAACAGAGTAGACAAAGGAATTCCAGATTGTAGAGAGCCCACTGGCTGAATTATTTTGTTAATTGTTCTTAGGTCTGTTACCATTCTTCATTTACAAGATTTCTTTTTAATAACAAATACAGAATTCCAAGGCCTGGTTGATTCTTCAATATGCTGAGCATTTAACTGCTCTTATACCAGCTCTTCTAAAACCTGCAGTTTCTCTGTTGTTAAAGGCTATTGCTGAACCCATGTAGGCTTGTCTGTTAATCATTTTAAAGGTAGAGCTGTTGGTGTTTTTGAAAGGTTAGCAGTTGTTGTACCTTGTTCTTATACAATCTGGATGGTTGGTGACTGTTCTTTATAATAATAATACCTCCTAATATTTCTATCAGAAACATGTGTTAGTTTATGATTTGTTTCTGAGGTTGGAGGAATGTTATTATGAGTATTGCATTGTTGTAATAGATTGTGGCCCCATAAATTCATGGTTATATTAGCTACATATTGCTTTAATTTTCCTCTCTGTCCTTCTGGTACTATACATTCAAGCCATCTTGTGCTCTGTTTCACTTGAGATAATATTTCAATCCATACTAGCTGAACATTTACCTCCTGAAGAGGCCAGTTTGGATGCGAAAATTCTGGTGCAATTATTGTAACATCTGCACCTGTGTCTACTAAACCATCCAAGAAAATGTCATTTATTCATATTTTTAATTTTGATCTTTGCTCATTTATAGAAGTTTGCCAAAAAATTCACTTTATGGTTTCTCCTGAATTTCCAATTCTCTCTGCTACAGCTGTTCTATCGCCCCAAGCAGCCTGGTTTATATCAATAGGCATTTGGTTATTTAATTGCTCTGAGAAGGGGTTTCTTCTATGATGGCAGGAAAGGTCTGAACTAAATTTGCTATGGGGGCCTGCACGAGGCCCCTCTGGGAGTTTCCTGAGGGCACAGGCAAAGGATTACCTTGTCTGTCCCTTGTTGATCTCCATTTGTTGGTCCAGTGTTTACCCTTACCACATTTTCTGCATACTCCAGAAGGGAGGGGCATTCTGTTGCTCTTTTTCCTTCAATAAACATTCTTTCTAGGAACACCCTATTTATACTCCCTTTTCAAATGACTTTGTTTACCACAACCAAAACATCTGACATTATTTTTCCTTAAAGCTTTTGAAATCACCTCTCCTATCTACATCTCACCATGGTCATGAAACTCACTATTAATTGTGTTCCTAATCCAATTCTCCAAGGATGATGATCTTGCCTCTAACAGCCTTATTATTCTTTTGAATGTTGCATTTGCATTCTCAAAAGCCAATGATTCAATTATTGTCTGTCTAGCTTCTGAATTTGGTATCATTCTATTTACTACTGAAGACAGCCTTTGTAAGAAATCTGTGAAGGATTCTCTGGGGCCCTGTATAACATTTGTAAATGATTCAATTTTCTTTTCTGCTTCCTCAATTCTATCCCATGCATTCATGGCTGCCATGTGGCATAGAGTTAAGGTTTGGTTATCATATAAGCATTGTCCTTATATATCAGTGTATTTGCCTTCTCCAAGAAGCTGATCCTGGGAAATTTCCACACTTCTAGTCCCACATTGTTGCTCTATTGTTTTAGTCTCCTCTTTGAAACACGTTCTCCACTATAATTGTGCCCTGGCCTCTAGGACAGCTGTAACTAATTCTTTCCAGTCCTGAGGGACAATTCTATTACAAGTTGACCACGAGTTTAGCATCTACTTTACAGATGGAGAATCAGCATTTTGTTAAACCAGTGTACCAAAGCATTATCCCATAGCAGCATACCATATGTGAGTATAGCTTCTTTAAATCTCCTTAAATCTAACATTTCCATTGGAGTCCAGTTAGCTTGTACATGCCCTTGAGCAGGTAGTTCCTGTAAGGTTACTGGATAGATTAAGTTTGGTTGTTTGAAAACAGACTGTCTCTCTGTAACCATATAATTCAATCCTGAAGTAATTTCACCTTTAAATTCTCCTGTCTAGCTCTGAATTTCTCTATAATTCATTTTAACAGGTTTTTCTAAAGCTTTTATCTTGGCACTTAAATTGACCAACCTTTTTAATACTAAAATAAAAGTGATTAAACAAATAATATTCATAATTGATGTTACATACATCCCATCAACAGTAATTATCCTCTCACTTAATTGTTCCATTTTCAGACTGCCTAATGTTTACCAAACAGAGACCAAATTCATTCCATTGTAAAAATGTTTCCCATTTTTTAATGTGGGAAGAAATCTCTTAACTAATTTCACCCTTGAAGATATCTTAATTGACTTACCAAATCTTTTAACTGCACAGAATAGTAGAAGTCCAAGAGAATTTCAAAGCAGCTACTTAGTGTGGTGGTAGTAAGGGAAATAGGGAAAGCCACCAGCCAACCTTACCTCACCAACTCTGCAGCTTCCAAATACGAGCTACTTCCTGTCTACCCATGCCTTTATTGCCTTGTTGTTCTGCCCTCTCATTGGCTATGTTAGCCCACCTGCCTCACTTCCTTGTCACTGTCTGTCTATACAGACCTCCAGGTCTCTATGGTTGGTACTGGGAGTAAAGGCGTGTGTCACCACACTTGGCTGTGTTCCCTAGTATGGCCTTGAACAGAGACCCTGCCTGGTAAGTGATAGCATTAAGGGCATGTGCTGCCTGACTTTTTGTTTACTTAAAATGGCTGGCCTTTCCCCCTTGATCTCCAGGCAAGCTTTATTATCTCAGCACAAATAAAATATCACCACAGGAGTATGAGAAGATGTGGGATATCTTATAAGACAATGTAGTCATAGGCATGTACCCAGGGATCATTCCAGATTGCTAATGAGGTATTTCAGAAAAGATAACTTTTTGGAAAGGGCTAAAGATAAACATGTTATATTTCACTTATATTCAAATTTTATTGAATGAACGTTTAGTTTACCCAAGGTGTATTTCTGATAGTAGTTGGAAAGTAGAGGGCATACATAACACATATGGTCTGTGCATATGTCACTGTGTATGCATGTGTGCACTCTAGAGAAAGGGAAAAGGGAGAATGTGTGTCCACACCATGGGAATAGGAAAGCAAGCACTATAATTTTTCAGAGCAGTGCTCCCCAGCCCCCACCGTACATCTCATAGATAAAAAGATACAGATTATAAAATGTACATGGCTAGTTGAAAGGCATGTAGTTGTTAAGTGACAAAATGGACTCAGACCAGAAGATTCCCAAGCCAAGGAGCTTTATAACCCTGCAGCATGATATTTTTATCTCTAGACATGGTCTTTACTAATTGTAACAGGACTGCATATCTATTGAACTTTTCCATTTCATGAGCAGTCTTTATGGCTCAGGCTCTGGCACAAAGGTCATTACCCCAAAGAGCTGTGGGTCATTCCCTTCAGAACATCCCACCCTGTGTCCAAGTGGTCAATTCCATCATGGTTTTGATTGTTGTCTATTACTCCCGTGTATAATCACTTTGTATATCTGTTTCTACACCTTTCTCCTCAATAAAATATGAAGTTTCATGCAGGCAGAAATTGCTTTTCTTTCTCACGCTTGCCTCCCTCTTCCTACAATCCTGTCCAGTATACAGTAGGTGCATGTAAATAACTAGTCATACCTATGTGTGTTCAATAAATGAGAATATTATAATTAGTGTTGGGGTGGGGGACACAGAAGGACTTGTTTTGACCACATGATTATTGAGGTGTTACAAAGTTTAATCTTCCTCTGGCTCTCGATTTTTCTAAAAAATCCCTCCCTGCCTTGCAAATGGTATCATTATTTCTACCTAAAACAAAAATGGGGACTCACTGCAAAGGGATCCAGAAACATCTGACTCAGATGTGACTACCTGTGTGGGTGTGTTCCACACAAACTGTGATATGACAGAGCCACTTGGCTTACAGATGCCACATCCCAAATACCCTCTTTGTTTGTGGATATTCCTGGAACTTTGTGACAGGAAGAAGTGTTCATTCTTATTTCTGGCTCTGGCAGCCTGCAGAAGCTCCCTGTCACTGCTGTAGGCAGGTTGCAGACAGGGTCTACTGGTTATTGCCCTATCTATCAAGTCCTATTTATTTTTAAAATAAACTTTTAAGTGTACTGTAAACTTCCTTCACAAACAGATTTGTCCTCCTCTTTTACACTTGACAAAGCCTCTAAAAATAATAGTAACTCTGTCTCATAAATATTTGAACCTGAACCTTTTAAGAAAGAATTATACTTAAGGTACTCAAGAATAGGGAAGGTCTCTGTCTAAACCCTGCCCTCCACCTATTCATTTCACCATCTCTTTCCATCTTATTTCCTTCTTCCTACCTTTCTTTCATCCCTACCTTCCTTTTATTCTCCTTATATAATCTTACTGGAGATTCTGTACTGTACCCTGGATCCAAATCTAGCTAAAGACTCACACTATTCTTAAGTACTGTGGTATTATGTAAATGTGTTTTATTAAAAAGGCAAAAGGGATTCCCATTTCTCAGCTCATCAAACCTAAACATTGTAAATCCGTTACTTGGTCCTCTGTCATGTAAACCTAGAATCCCATTCAACCACACAATGCAAAGCTGATTAGAAAGGACATTGACATGAGGGAACATAAAGGAGTTTGGTGTTTAGAGTCATACTCACTTTGATTCCATTTATACTTCTTAGTGTCAAGTCTTCAGGAAGTCTCCTATCTTTCCACACTGTACTCCTTCATGGGAAATGTGAGGTTAATAATAATCCTTTGGATGAGTATTCAGGGCATTTTCTAAATATTTCCAACTCTTCCTCTTCTAAGCAAATCCCATTAACCCTTTGTTTAGACGGGTTGTATGATTTGTTAAAGCTTATGGAATGGAAGGCAGATCATAGTTTGCAAAGTCTTTCTTTAACCCTAATCTTGGGGATGGAGAGATGGCTCAGTAGTTAAGAACACTTGCTGATGTCCAGGGAACTCAGCTTTGGTTCCCAGCACCTGTACCAGGCAGTTCACACCCACTCATAATTCTTATTCCAAGGGATCCAATGGTTTCTTCTGGCCTCTGTGGGTACTGCACACATATGGTGCACATGCATAGGCACATATATATGCATAAAAGAAATCTTTTTTAAAAATTCCCTTATCTCCTCCATTTCTACATTTTAGCCTCTGTCTGTCTTTCTGTTTGTCTGTCTATCTACCTACCCATCCTCCCGTGTGTGTGTGTCTGTCTATCTGTGTGTCTGTAAGAAAACAGGTTTACTGATAACACTGTAAGGGGCAGCAAGCTGTTAATAACAATAGTACTGCCTATGTCTAGTTTTTCTCCTTTACCTGTCGGTCTGCTTGTATTCTCCATAGTCACGGATAGACATTTACATAGATTAAAAAAAATAAAATTTAAAAAGATTCTAGTAACCCAGAAAGTCAATTGCTTTCTGCGTAAGAATCTTCTTTGGTCATGTTCCCACATTTGGACCATTATCTGGTGATAGAGCACAGGAATTCCTAATTGGACAAGCTTAAGTCATGTGACTGAGATCCATGAGGCCTTGCAACTAACCCAGGGAGCATAGGGGAGAGATTAGGATACTTAGTAATCATTTCAGGATATTCATTACTAATCTCTTTTTTTAAAAAAATCTTATAGAAAGACAGGTGAGAACATAGTAAGAGAACCAGCCCCTTCACCGTGAGCTTTATACTTCAGAGTCAATCTACATGGACATTCCTCCTTGACTACCTGTGGCTCAGAAACAAGAATATTGACTGAGACTTCTTGTGGTTGCATGTGAGAAGTAGAAACAAAACTTCCAAGGTAGGCTCTTAGGCCTCTAGTTGAAGCCGTTGGCCTTAGAGGTATCATGTGCTTAGGTGGGTAAAACTCATCTCCTAACCATTAGAGGGCACACAAAATGGACAATCTCTAGTTGACTTGTGAATGTTTCCCAATGATGTGGGGAAAGTCACTAAATATCACCACATGTAATAAACAAAGCATTTCAATGCTGTGTGAGTCAGAAACTTCTGGCAATTATTTGAATTCTACTTTGTAATGTTCGAAACACTTGCACATTCCTAATGTGAAATGTTACAATAGAGGAAAGCTGACTTGCTATTCTTGGCCATGCAAGTTGTGCTAAAAGGTATCATGGCTGCTGTGGATATGTGTTGGGCACTGAAAAGCTGAGGCAATTTCATATACCAGTTCTTCTTCTATTTTCACTTGGCTCAGAAAATTTCATGAAATTATACAAATCCCTGAAATCTAATATTTTTATGTGATAAAATTGTGTAAGAGGAGGGGGTGGAAGAGAAGTTTGGAAAATATGATGACAGATGGCAAGTGGGCTCAGGCACATAGCGTTCCTATATATAGGGGAGGGGACAATCTGGTTAATCAAGGGGAGGGGGAGCATTTTTAAATTTAGATCCAAGTATTTTATATATTCAGCAACATCATGTGTAGTGTAAAAGTGTACTGAAGCAGCTGAGCTGGGTAGAATTTTTAATGTTTTTCTTGATTGGGGGTGAGCTGTGTGATCTATATTTTCAACAGCTTTACATATTATTTCATGGTGTCTACATCTGAAAACCAAATTGCCTCCATAGGCTTGGGGGTATGTCTTTTGAGAAAGAATTGAGAATATCTATTTCTAGAGAGAGTTTCTTCCAAGGAAATCTAAAGGCATTTCAAAGACTATGGTCATCACAACTAACTTAGCACATGGGAATGTTTAGGCAAATATTCTCAATGAAGATGATTCTGGAGCTTGAGTGGAGCGAGCAATGATGTGGCAGTGAAGACTCTTGGGAGCAACACCAGCTTTACATAACTCAGGACAGGAAGACTGCATCACCTTGCATACACCACTTCAGATCTTTGGATCCTAATTTATTTATTTTTAAAAAAAATGAGAGTTTGCGGGCTGAGGAGATGGCTCAGTGGGTAATGATGTTGTGGCACCAATGTAAATAACCCAAGTTTAGATTTTCAGAATCCACATAAAGCCAGACGTGGCAGCATGAATCTGTAATTTCAGCACTCCTACAGTGGGATGGGAGGCAGAGTCTGGAGCATCCCTGGAAGCTCATGGTCCAGCCAGAATAGGTAGTTCAGAATGCAACAACAAGAGAAGGTAAGGACTGGCACCCCAAATCTAAGCACCTTATTCTCTCTCTACTAGGAACACTCTGGTGTTGAGGGGACATTGGAGTTGGTTTTCCTAAACAAAGGAAAACTGGTTTTTTCCTAAACACAGAAAAGGACTTGTGTTCATTATGATTTCCTAGTCTTGGTTTCATCCTAAGCTAGCACTCCTTCAAAATGACTGGGAGTGACATAGTGACATGCCTGTCATCCCAGCTCTAGCTACAAAGAGAAAATTACTTCTTGAAGTTGTCTTAGATGAAAGAAAGACATCTTTCCAAGAGATACTTGCAATCCTGTGTCTGCATATCCTTGGCAGGCCCCAATTGACTTTGGTTCCCATCTCTAATCATGACCAGAGACTGGGTCTTCCATGTGTTATAGGAGAGACTACTAAAACCACAGTTAACTCAGCAGGGGAATTATATTAACATGAGTGAAAAGTCAAGACAAGAGATATATTTAAAGGAAGCAACCTTGAAACTGGATAGACATTCCTTGGAACACATATTCTTCACCTACTCTATGCACTTAAATAAGATCCAGGAAAAAACACAATAACAAAGTAGAGGTTTTTATATAATAGCTATTACCATACAAAGCACATAGTAAGCATTCAATAAATATGCCTACATTGGGCTAGCATTACATCTGTTAAACATTGCAAATGTGTTTTTTAGTTGGCAACTAATTAAAAAGAAATTGCAGGTATTTCTGGTGTTGCCATAGTGACACAGAATCTACCAAAATAAGTTTTTGTTTTAGCACAGTGGTTTTCAAACTTGGCTGCATATTGGAACTAACTAGGGAGCTGTGAAAAATACTATTGCCAGAGTCTCCCATCCAGAGATGATAATTCAATAGATCTCGGAATGGGGTCTTGGGACATGGAGGTAGGTACTCCATCCCTTACTGAAATTCACTGCCAGGCCTGAGGACCTCTAGTTTAGGGAATACGAGTATGGCCATTTCTTCCTCTTGAGCAGTGCCCAAGATTTCCTTGACTTTCTTGTACAGCATTCTTTCCCTCTATTCTAAACTAGTAACGGCTAGATTCTCCTGTCTGAGCTGGCACTGTCAGAAATACCACACACTCTCCATTACAGTATGAAAAATGCTGAATGTGAGGGTGGAAACCGAGAGTGGGGAAGGCCCACTATCAATATGGCGTGTGAGAAGAAAGGGATGAAAGGAGAGGAAAGAGAAAGTGAGAAGGGAGGCAATGAGCACTTCCTTCTGGTGCTGGGATGTGGTTGGGGAGGCACTTTTAGGCACTCTGAGTCTCAGCATCCCACACAAACACCCATGCTCACACAGACACATCATCTGAAACTGTTGCCAGCCTCCTCCCGCTCACCCCACTGCCAACCACTCACTTAGAATCTTCCTGAGAATTTATAAAACATCTCAAACATGAATAAATGAGAAGTGACTGAGTTTGTTCATTCATTCACACATTGATTTATTCATAGTTTCTATAACTATTGATTGAGTACCCACTATGGAACAGGCACACTGACAGGTAGCAAACAAACAGCCATGATTGCAACAGGAGCTTTCAGATTTTACCAAAGCCATGAATTTGGAAAGCATTTGGGGTAATGAACCTGGGCATGATGATCTACCATCTTTTCATGAGTTCTTGAGTTCAAGTCTCTGTGCATTGCTGAATGAATGGGTAGTTGAATAAGTTAATGAGAGAAGGCAGGGGTAAATGGCGAGTGATGAGTAGGCAGGAGTAAAATGATATTAGATTGAAAATATGGAAGAATGTCATTTCGTGTCTTGTGATCTGTGGTTTTGAAATGATCAAGTAGACCTGGGCTTGGTGGCACATCCTACAGCCCCAGCACACAAGAGGCAGGGACAGAGAGAATCAGACCAGTCAGTGCTACACAGTTGGATAACTGTCTCAAAACAAAAAGAAATCCTACCTCAGATGTCATTATATGCTGTGCATATTGGGAAGGTAATGCATATTTGCAAGCAAGGAATGATGGGGTTAGAGAAAGTCTGTACCCAAGGTGCTAAAAATCAACTTGGGTAAAGAATAGGATGCTAGAAAGGTAATAAAATGCGTAAATGCTTTGCATCAAGAAGAATGTGATACATGTGAGGGGCTGAAAGGTTATATAGATGGTATAGATTTGGGCAGCAGGCTCAGGACGCAGAGCAGTAGACACTAATGCAAATGGAGGCAGCACTGACTCTTAGGGATATTAGGGACAGTGCCTAGTGTAGATTTCGGGGGCCAAGTGAAACTCAATGGAAAAATGACCTACAAGTACCAAGTCTAAAGAATTTGAATTGGGAGAAGTAACGTAGAAGGGGGGCATTGGTTGAAAATAGAAGAGAGTGTGTTGTATAGATGCTTCAGTTGAATTTGCAAGGGTTAAGAGAAGCGAGAAAACATCCTAAAAGTCTGAGGAAAAATCGTATAATATTTTAAAAAATCTTTAAAACAAATAAATGCATTATCAAGACTAACAGCATACCAGGCATCCTGGTCTTCATCTTGCAATGGTTCCCTCCATATGGGGTCAGAGTGGTGCATCTGCACAGGTGTAGGTATAACAGTATAATCAGGCTCCAGAGTTCTTTGGTCATCTCTATCATTTGCCTTACTGACCATGACAATAATAAAGAATTAAAAGGAAGAAGACACAGGAAGGAGCTGGTAGTGAGGTTCAGCAGAGGACTGTTTGTCTAGCGGGTGTGAGATCTTGGTTAAAATATACATTTAAAAAATTGTCCTATTACTGGAAGTTGCATAGTTCCCAGAATTAAAATTGAAACCAGACAAAAGAGAATAGATAATATTGAAAGGAAACTCAGAAGAAAAATTTATTTTTAAATAAATTTGATAGGAACAGAGTCAAGAAAAGTTAATAGGGTTTCTTCCCTACAAGGGGAAGGAGATGGGAGACTTTTGCTGGAGTTAACAATTAGAAGCATGTAGGATCCCACAGAGAAACTTTCTCCTTGTTGGTTCTGAGTCATCAAAAGTAAAAGCAACCATGTTAGAAATAACCCATAGATATGGGCTATTTAGAAAAAGAAAATTTTTTTGTATTGGTTAAGATACCATTGAAGGAAGAATTAGTGATTTGGAAAATGCAATATCCTGAGGAAAAAACTTAAAAAACTTATTTGAAATGGTTTTACTCTTGTCAAGAAAGGGTTTCAGTGTGTACCCCAGCATACTTGGTACTCACTACATAGTCTAGGTTGACTCCAGGATTGATAGTATCTTCCTGCCTTAGCATGTAAGTGCTGGTATTGTAGGAATGTGTCACTATACCTGACTCAGTATAGCTAACATTAAAAGTTCAGTATTTAGAAAAGTAAGAAATCCAATAGATATGCTTAGAAAAGTGTTAGGTACATGCACATCTCTATGCGAATGCTGCCAACCTTGCTGTGGTGCATCAGAGATGATTTCAAATCCTCCATTTAGATCTTGAGTTTTCTACCTTTCTAAAATGATGAGTATGTGCGACATGAACACAGAAAGAGAGGCTATTTAGGGGTAGGAACAGCACAAACAAGTGGGGGAAAGGCTGTATGGGGGAGCACAGTTGGGGGAGAGTCATCATATATATCTATGAAAGTGTCACAATAAAACTAAAAACGTTAATTCTAACTAAAGAGATACTAAAGAAAGAAAAACTTGAGTATGCATTTTTATAAGTAGGAAAATTATAAATATATGAAACTATAGAAAATGTTACAGCTTTGATCATAAAGGGATTATCTCTTCAATATTTGTTCCCCTTGCCTTGTTATTATTCTAATGTTTCATTGTGTGCCCTCCCTTTCTTCTGTATATCTCTCTTAGCTTATGGCTGAAGGATGGGGCATTACTCAGCTCTAAGCCTAGCACTGTGATCTTTCCTCCTGGTCTTGACAGTAGCCCAAGGAGGCATACTGACTCAAACTAACCTCTTGAGACATGAAATGATTTTCTGTAGAAGCTAAAATGGAGAAATCCTTGTTTATGTGGCTTAGCTCAAAATAACCCCTTTTCTTGCCATTGCCTGTATAGATTTAAGGACCATGGCTGACTAATGGCTGCTGTATTGAAAAGCACAGCTCTTCTATACACCAGCAAGGTCAAGGAGAGCACAACCTGTGCCATCAATAATTGGCAACGAACTAGAAGATCTTGAATTACCTGAGAGTAGCTGCCATGGTTAGTCTTGCTAAAAACTCATGTCACGGATGAGGAAGCACAGAGCTCAGACACCTGTTAGCAGTCCTGATTCATCTGTGATGAGGAGACTACCTTGGAACCGATATCCTGAAAGGCAACGAGATAATTAGAAATGAGACAGCTAGGTCTTTGATGGCACAATGGAATTGCAGAAGCAAATTCACCTGGAGTTGAGCTCACTTGTGGGCTGTCAAACACTAAGAAACCATACATCTTTATTATTTTCATGTTTGAAATGGTTTTAGTGGTTTTTTTTCTTCTTCTGCAAATAGCAATCATCATTTACAACCTACATCCTTCCTCTGTGTCATTAGCATCTTGGAAGATTGATGTCTTTGTCTGCTTGCTGCTCCTATAACTGAATGCAGTAGACTGGGTAATTTGTAAAGAATAAAGGTTTAATCAGCATGTGGTTCTGGAGGCTGTTCGGTCCAAGATCAAGGTACTGTACCTGGTGAAGGTCTGAAGGTCTTCTTGCTGAGGGGAGGGGGAGGGAATCTGCAAAATTCTGACCTGCCAGAGGCTGTTATATTATGAGAGGGATACGAACAAGAGACAGAGCTGGCTTTTGTAACAACCTACTCTCAAGATAATACACTAACTCATTCATCCATTGTTCCCTGGATGGATTTACCCACTTAATAGGGGCAGAATCTCTTAAGACTCCTACCTGACCTCACCCCTCAATACATCCAAATGGGGACTTTGCTGTTTTGTTTTGTTTTGTTTTGTTTTGTTTTGTTTTGTTTTGTTTTGTTTTGTTTT
>CABHPH010148394.1:7998-30912 GCA_902168325.1 Peromyscus nudipes
CTTGTGCATGCTTAGAACATGCTGCCCCACTGGGATGCGGTCCAGCACCTCATCCCTGGAAGCACGTCCCGAGTAGAGTTAAGGGTGCATTTGAGGAAGTCCTTACTTCACTCACCCTCCATTACTGCCTGCCAAGCAGCAGCAACAGTAACTCACTGCTATTTGCATGTTTTTATTTCCAGTCCTTGCCAGATGTAGCCTGGCAATGAGCCTGAGGCTGAGCACTTTCTGATGGAGCTTGTTCTGGTTTTTTTTTTTTTTTCCCCCTTTCCAGACAAAGAATTCTTGAAGGAAAAGGAAAAGTTGGAAATGGAGTTGGCAGCAGTGCGGAACGCAAGTGAGGACCATCGGAGGCATATTGAGATCCTGGACCAGGCTTTGAGCAATGCCCAGGCCAGAGTGATCAAGCTGGAGGAAGAGGTGAGACCAACATGGGGAGGGGGCAGAGGAGAGACGGGAGAGTTGTGGGAAACCACCCAGATGCAAATGAATAAAAGGTTTACCCATTATGAAGCCAGGCAGAATCGGAGAGACAGGTAGTAATGGCATGGTCCAAGAGCCCACAGCCTGCCCTGTGGTAGGCAAGTGCCCAGGGCTTCAAATGATTGGCATGACCAGAAGCCACTAAGTGCCTGTAAGAAGAGACTGACTTCTGCAAAAGGAGTGACTGTGGCTAGGTCTTTGTGCTCCCAATTCTAAGGCAAAGGATTGGTTGGGTGGGGTTGGGCTGGTGCTCAGCTGACCCACTTCTGTGTCTAGGTTGGCCATGCCATGCCCCACACCCGAACCCAGGAAATGCTGGGTTAGCAGCTAGTGATGAATCCAACTCTTTAGCTTAGTTTGTTCGTTCCATTGACTGTCCCTTTTACCCCAAGAGAGGAATCAGAAGAATCATGTGCAGGGTTCAAGCTAGGGACTGTGGGCTGTAAGCTGAGACAGGAGGAAGAGAGATGTTATCTACAGGGCTGCATGTCACCTTGTGGCTCCCTGTAGAGGTGGCTGGCACCTCTGTGATGGGGCATCCTAAGCAGACATCTTCTTGGCAAGTAGATGCCAGGAAGTCTGGAGGGACAGCAAGAGAGCATGCCAATACTGAGCCTGGTGCTTGGCATAGAAAACAGTGAGGGCTGTGCCCTTTGAGTTCATTAACCCTATAAGTCCTGTGTAAAAGCTCAAATTTTAATATAATATCAGCAGGAGAATCATGAGTGGCAGCCAAGAGCATCTACCTTGTCTTCATAGAAAATGCCCTTTGACCTTGCTGACAGGAGGTCTGCTCTGAGCAAGGGAGGCTTGGACTCCTGTATTGCTGGCCTCAATGAAATCATTCTTGAGGCCTCGTCTCCATGCATGGAGCTAAGGAAAATTCTGTTTTGTAAACTCTTTTATTGTTCCCTTTTAAAATGTATTATTATGGTGTGTGCTTGGTGTGTGTAGTACAATGTCATCGCATGCATGTGGAGGAATACACATGTCATAGCATGCATGTGGAGCTCAAAGGACAAGTTCATGGAGTCGTTTCTCTCCCCCAACTTGTGTGTGGGTTCCAGGGCTTGAACTCAGGTTGGCAGACTTGCACAGCAAGCACCACTGAGCCATCTTGTCAGCCCTTTCATTTAGTTTTCATATTCCTTATAGAAGTGAAAGCCGTTTATGGGCCGTTGAAGATGGGACTGATCACTTCATGGCCCTATCACTGATTCCTAAGCACTGTCATGGTCTTTTCTTGGCCTCACTTTTACATGTCTGTGTTTGGAGGAATGAAGCCCCTCTAAAACAGCTCAGGAAGCCCCTCTAGAGTGGCTCAGGTCTTGGCTTTCCTTCCTACTCCCTGTTTTTATACAGGTTTCTTTGGAAGGTTCTGATCCACCCCTGTGTCTTACACCCACTACTCACTCGGTTCTACTTTACCGTGGATGTTACAAGAGGGGTGCAGAGCCAGGCTGCTGAAAGTGGGGCCCACAAGCTCCCAGACATACCTGCTATGTGACTATGACCAAGTCATTTGGCCTGTTTGCCTTTTCAGCCTCCTCAGACCCCAAGTGGAGGCAGGATAGAACGCTGCTTCTTATTGTCCTGGAGGATTAAATGAGGTACAGCTTACAAAGCATAGTGCCTAATGCAGGATTGCTCTGAAAATTCCAGCAAGTAGAATGGCTGTCATAAATCATCCTCACTGGGAAATACTCCTCGCCAGCCTTAAGGTTGAAACAGATGTAGGACAGATCTACACGTTCGAGAATCCTGCAGATGCTCAGGGATACTCTCTCACTTAACATTACACATTGAGTGCTTGATGGGTGCTGGTCTGTGCCAGGTATTGGAGACACACTGCTCACTGTCCAACAGACACCTAGACAGACAAATCTCATGCTGGCTGTATACTCAGTAAGTATGTATGTATGGTGGTACACCTGAAGCATTTGCTCCAGCAAGGCCACTAAACCCAGGAACCTGCCTAGCAGACTCTCAGAAGCCTGCTAAAGTAAACAATCAAAAGCACCATGAAAGTGGCTCTGACAGGGCTGAGCAGAAGCAGGCATGGCTCAGGGCAGAGCGGCTGCACAGCCAGAGGCCTCCCTCAGCAGCAGGCTGCCAGGCCCGGCATGATGCAGCCTGCCTGTGTGATTATGCTTCAGCGCAGGGCTGAGTCACTCAGAGACAGGAAAACAGCGTCGTTCTCTTCTTGCAGAGCACCCGATCCAGTAAATGTTCTGGCATGACTTCTTGGCCCGAGTTGATTCCCAGGAAGCTAGAAAACACCTGGATTTGTGAATGTGAGCCAGACTCCCAGAGCAGACAGAGTGCCAAGTACTGAGGTTGGCACTGTGGGCCATGACACTAAATCCATACCTGTGTTATGTTTATGTAATCAGTTGACATTCGTTTCTACTCCTCAGTCATTGCCTCAGGTGTTCACTGTGCCCTTCCTGTCCCTGTGGGAAGCTATTCAGCTGCAGAGGAGAAAGTTACTCCATAAGCTGCTGAAGCAAGACACTTCTCTATTCACTAGCAAATATACAATATGTGTGTATGCATATATACAAACCATATGTATATATATAATCTATTGCATGTTGTATTGTTTTATTATATTTGTCATGTATTAATTATATAAATATTTATTTATTAGAGAAAAATTAGAAAATAGTAAATTTCTTATTGTTCTTGCATAAATGGCCTTTCTACCATACAGATAAACATGACAAATACTTTAAGGATCTTTCCAGGCTTTTTTTTTTTTCACAGCTCTATATATAGGTAGACAGATACAGTTTGTGATAATGTAAATAATTTCTGGTTTATGATTTTTTATTTAACTTTAGAGACTAAGCATTTCTATACACTAAAACCTTTTTATCGGTCTCATTTCCAATGGCTGCAGGTGCTATGATTAAAAACAAGTAATGACAGAGACTACAGAGCTGTTCACAAGGCCCAAAGCAGGCATCCCGGGGGCCTTCCATCTCTGACCTCCTGGCCACCTTGCTGTACCTGCCACAGGCTCCTGAGAGATGGAGTGGGGTGGTGCACATGCCTGCAGTTTGGCTGGGGGCTCCAGCTGTCTTCCGGCCCAGCTGCAGCACTCAATGCTGTCCACTTTTCACTGTCTCCCCTCAGTTACGAGAGAAGCAAGCCTATGTGGAGAAGGTTGAGAAACTGCAGCAGGCCCTGACCCAGCTGCAGTCTGCATGTGAGAAGCGAGAGCAGATGGAACGCAGGCTGCGGACCTGGCTGGAGAGGGAGCTGGATGCTCTGAGGACACAGCAGGTGAGTGGCAGGCTGGCTGAGGGGCTGGTGAATCAGACCTGTAAGCCCCCGGAGGGCCATCCAATGGACTCGGTGCACATATGTGGCCTCCAAAGGGACCGGAGTCTCTGACTTGAAGGTAAAAGTGGGAGAATGCACTTTAGTTGAACTTACATAGCGGATGTTGATTTGATGGGCATGCAGGACAAGAATACAGAGGCCGAGAAGGAGGACGTGTAAAGGACAGGGCCTTGAAAGTGTTGCAAGGCCAGGGCAGCTGGATGCAGCTCTGGAGGGAGTAGTCTGTGAGGGGGCTTTTGATGAGGTGATGCCCAACCATGGAAGGCAATTGGCCAAATGCGGAGAGTGGCTTTTTCCTGTAGCCAGTGGAGAGCCAGCTCCTGGGAAGAAGTTCAGGTTAGGGAGCCTGTGGTGGTTCAGAGAAGAGCCTCTCACGGGGCTAGTAGTAAAGTCAGGGGCTTCCCTGGAGTCTCCAGTGGTGACACTGGGAAGCCAAGGAGGAGCTGCAGGGAAGGGTGAGCAGGAGTCACACTGATCACTGAGTTCAGTTGAGGAAGGAACTAAGGGTCCCCTGCAGTAAGATGGGCCAGAAACTACAGTTCTTCCCCTGTGTCTGCTCTGCTGCTGACCACTGGTCATGGAGCTCAGCTGTGAGGAAGCACAGAGAGGAACATGCCAACCCAGGGTCCATACATGTCTCAGCAAAGAGAATTCCTGCAGGAAATGCTGGTTCGGATGAGCCAGAGGCTCCTGCCTCAGATGTGCTGGGGCTTGCCTGGTGAACTGGCTGGTTTTGTGTCCACTTCCCACAAGCTGGAGTCATCAGAGAGGAAGGAGCCTCAGCTGGGGAAATGCCTCCTTGAGATCCAGCTGTAAGGCATTTTTGCATTTAGTGATCAATGCAGGAGGGCCAAGCCCATGGTGGGTGGTGCCATCCCTGGGCTGATGGTCCTGGGTTCTCTAAGAAAGCAATCTGAGCAAGCCAGGGAAAGCAAGCCAGTAAGCAGCTCCCCTCTATGGCCTCTGCATCAGCTCCCAACTCCAGAATCCTGCCCTACTTGAGTTCCTGTCCTGATTCCCTTCAGAGATGAGCAGCAATGCTGAAGTGTAAGCCAATTAAACCCCTTCCTCCCCAACGTGCTTTTTGGTCATAGTGTTTCATCGGAGCAGTAGAAGCCCTAACTAAGACACCTGGCTTTCTAGGGAGGTGGGGGAGCTCTCTCTGCAGCTTTCTGGGATATATGCAAGGCAGGCTCCGTGGAATTATCTACTGGATAGGGCAGAGAAGTTGTGGCTGCACTTGAAAGTACGTCTTCAGGTCAGCTTAGCTACAGAGCATGGTAGGTCCATGCAGTTCCCTCTGGAAGTGTGCTGAGGAGCACAGTGCTGCCAACGTTTTCTAGAAAATGAAGGATTCATCCCTGGCCACCTCATCTTGTCTCCATGGCAGGTTCTGGTTGGTAAGGAAAGGGCTCCTGGTATTTAGTGGGCGCTCACTATGGCACAGGACAGAGCCTGTTCTCCATCAGCCATTTTCTGTTGCTCAGCTGCTGAGACCTCCATCTTCCCACTGAGGGTGAGGCTGGTACACAGATGGTAGACCTTACAATCTCTGGCTGACAAAGGGAACTCAGTTGGAACCAGAAAGAATGTTCTTTTCCAGTTAATGTGTTTCCAGCCCTGTGGGTAGATGGCCCATCTGTGGATCTTTCACTCTGGGTGCTATGGAGACCAGATTCAGCTGTAGAGAACAGCAGTGTCAGGACTGAGGCTCTCTGGGGAGAGTACCCAGCCTGCACCTGGGGTCTTGGGGAGCTAATAGCAGATCTGCATGCATGTGGCCAACATGAGACCAGGATGAGCAAGGTGCTCCCCAGAGCTGAGCAGAGCTTGGTGCTCAGCATCGCTGTACAAATAATTAGTGTTGCCCTGTGTCCTGCCTGTGCAGGGGATGCAGATTTTAACTGTGGCCCTTTTGCCTGTTCATCCAAAAGATAAGCATTGGGTTTTTGTTGTTGTCGTTTCCTTTATACTTTTTCATTTCTGATTTTTCTAGCCAGCATATGTTGTTTTATGAGAAATGGTTAAAATGGCCTTGCAGAAATGTCCAAATAAATCTTGGGGTTTTTTTTTTTGTTGTTGTTGTTTTGTTTTGTTTTTTGAAAACCATTCATGGGGCAGATGCTATAAAGGGCACTAGTTCACACCTAAGGTGTGAAGCCCAGGGACAGGCGGGAGCAGTTCCACCCATGTCCTCCAGTGTGACTCGGAGTCACCTCTGGAACAAGGAAGCTCAGCCTGTCTGCAAAAGGCTAGCCCAAAGCCTCTGACCCCCACCCGCCCCTAGTCACCTTGCCACAGCCCCATAAGTGCCTGCCCCTTCCTGGTGCCCATAGGGCAGCCTCGGAACAACTTCCGAAGCAGCCCATACCACACCTTGCTTTTTATGCTTTGTGGCAGCAAGGCTTGTGTCTGGTCCCTTTAGGAATCATGCTGAGGTCATAGTGTGACCAAGTTCAGAGTCATTAACATCCTTGTGAAGGGCAAGACCAGGCCACCCTACTTTGGAGTGCCTTAGTGTCAATATGCCACACAGAAGCTGTGTCTTAACATGGATACTGGGGCACAGCTGAGTCTCCACCCCTCAGCAGAGTCCACTTGTTCCTCTGAAGTGTCCTGAATGCTTCCAAAAGGCTGGGGGCAAGAGATGGCCAGACCTCCAAGGATCCTTCATTGGTCTGGTGCATGGGCTCCAGCATTAGATCCACAGGGCAGGACTCTTGCCTCCTCCCAGCAGAGAATAACCTTGCAAGATATCTGCCTGAGACTCAGGGAAGCGCATTAGGCTTGTCCTGTTCTGACAACTGCCGTTAAAAGCTGCACAGGGCTCAGGCTGGAACTCAGTGGTTGGATGCTTGTCTAGGGTGCATGAGACCACAGGACATTCCTGCTACTCTTTCTCTCTGAGGTTCATTTACCTCAGATGACTGTGTCAGATTGAAGTGAGGAAGGGGGAAAGATGGGTTAGGTATACCTGAGTTAAGGAGGAAGTCTAAAATATGACCTTTCTCAGTCCCAGAGACGTCCAGATAGCATCCACCTTATTTCCTCTTTCTGAGAAGGAATGGGCACACCCCGCCCTAAAGATCACCCCCTCATATGTCACCCCGTGTCTCAGGCCTCTAGCAGGGCAGGTCCTGATGCCTTCCCAGGTGACAGTCTGGCAGCTAGAACCTGCGTGTTTGGGCATCTCACTCTTCTTCCTGTGCCTTCTGCTTTCATCTTCTAATGTCTGAGGAGGCAGTCTGGAGTCACTCCTTGGAATCTGGAGGAAGAGCTATGAGGCCAGGACTAAATCTTGTTCTCGAATTTGCATATATTAATGAGCATGGTTTACATTGAGATATGGATTTGAAACCCAGCTCTGCTGTGCATTAGCTAAGGACATCATGAATACGGTCTCTCAGGGGCTTAGTCTCCCTATGTAAAACTGGAATGGTACGTGTTCTATAGAGCTATGTGGACATTGGTTGAAATAGAGAGACATGGAGGTGGCATGGGACTGGGACCCACTGAATTGAGGTGGTTCGTGCTGGAGAGAGGGAACATGGGCCTGGCTGATGCTGATGTGTAGACACTGCAGGATTGAAGAACCCAGGGTCCCTCTTCAGGTGGTGGCAGGCCAGGTTGGTGTGATCCATCTTGTGGCCCATTTGGAGCATCATGATGTT
The DNA here is from genome assembly GCA_902168325.1 of Peromyscus nudipes. NCBI lineage: Eukaryota > Metazoa > Chordata > Mammalia > Rodentia > Cricetidae > Peromyscus > Peromyscus nudipes. The sequence goes on from CABHPH010148394.1 coordinate 15,501, forward strand.
GTTTTTACTTCTCCAGAAACATGGAAATGGCCAGCCAGCCAGTCTCCCGGAATATAATGCCCCTGCCCTCATGGAACTTGTACGGGAGAAGGAGGAGCGGATCCTAGCCTTGGAGGCCGACATGACCAAGTGGGAGCAGAAATACCTGGAAGAAAGCACCATCCGGCACTTTGCCATGAGTGCTGCTGCCGCTGCCACAGCCGAGAGGTGTGAGGTGGTCCCACTGCTCAGGGCTGCAGACAGAGGGGCTGGGGCGGAGCTGACAGTGGAATCCCAGCACTCTGAAGGCTGGGCCATGAGGATGAGGAGTTCAAGAGCAGCCTGGGCTAGAGTTAAACTTTGTCTCAAGAGCAAGTAAAAAATTCAGGGGCCCCAAGGAGGTCCAGAGAGGCCTATCACAAGGAGCAAGATCTGCCTTTTTTATTTTATAAACTTTATTATTTAAAAAAAAAACTTGCAAATAAAAACATCACACAGGAAAATTAACCAGACCCAAAGTCCATACAACTCAGTGAGCATCTATACAATTAGAGTTGGTTTTCAGGATGGACGGAAAGCTGTGGGGCTTCATATTAGATTTATACTTAAAAATACCAAATATATTTTATACACATATCCACCACCCAAACCAAAAAAAAATCCATGACAGAATTAAAAATAGAAACGCTATTAGCTTATATCCTCTTTCCTAACTCATGTCCATTTTTCTTAAACACTTGTATGTGCGTGTGTCAGTGGGAGCACACACATGCCATGGAACACATAGGAGGGGATGTCAGAGAACAGTGTTAGTACTCAGCTTCGACCTTGATTGACATAGGATCTCTTCACATTTTCCCATGGAATACACCGGTCTAGCTGGCTCAAGAGCTTTCAGGGAGTCTTCCGTCTCTGCCTCTCACCTTACTGTGGGGATGCTGGGGTTACAGATGTGTGGTACATGGTCCGAGCCTGAGACTTACATGGGTTCTGGGAGTTTACGCTCAGGTCATGTCTGCATGGCAATCACTGAGGCGTCTGCCCAACCCAAGGTAAATTCTAAAGCTGCAGTACTACTTGAAGACAAAACAGTTCCAGTAGATGGAATGGCGTTCCGCTCCCACCTGCCCAAACTCCAGCTCCAGGGCATCCTGCACCCTCTTCTGGCAGCTATGGACACCCCTACACTGTGTGTCTGTGTGTACATATGTGCAAGTGAACTTACACACACAAATGAAAACAAAATAAATCCTATAAAAACAAGACAAAACAAACAAACAAAAAAAAAAAAAACCCAAGTTGGTCATTCCAACATGGCTTCCCTGATCATCCAAGGAGAAAAGGACAACACAAGGTATTTTGAGAAAGATTGAAATCCTGAGTGCTGTCTCCATGCTGATTGGCTGCAGATAAATGGGCAAAAGTGACTGTTTACAGCCATTAAGTCCTGACTTTTCAGTCAGGTATGTGTGTCACATTTAAAAGCACTGATTTTTAAACAAACAATATGGTCTTTTATATATCAACTGGTTTTGCTATCTGGCGCTAAAATTCTTACCCAGGGGGAAATGTGAACAGCATCTATTCCTCCTCAGAAAGTTCCATGGGCAAACCATGGCACTCCACCAAGGCCACCCTGGAGAACTTAGAGAGGGAGAGGGGTTACTCTCTCCCAAGGCCTTGGGCCATGTGTAGTCAGGGCAGAATTGCGGACAACTGTTTAGGAAGCGTGGTCTTTGGTTGCAGATCTCATGACCTTCCCCACCCCCTCCTCTGTCAGGAACTATCAACAAACCTTGCTGACATGGGAGATGGACAGTCTTTTATAAGTAGACACAGCTGGCCTTATAAAAATGGCGGTTGACCTACACAGGTCTTTATTCACCTTGACCGCACTGGCTAGAATTTTGGAGAGGAGGTTTTTGTTTTTGTTTTGTTTTGTTTTAATGTGTGGGCAAGGTTTTAAAACTTCACAAATCTCAAAGCAAAGTAGTGTTTGTTCAGAGTTTATGGACACTTGCTATCTATGCTGGGTTTGACTAAAGTGCCTGCCGCCTCACTCAGCAGCATAAATATGAATTTTTAAATTTGCCTCTGGTGCCACAAGAATTTTGTCAAAGTAACTTGATGGGAAATGTTTCTAGCCACTAGTCCCCGTATAGCTGTTTCTGTGAACCCTGGGGTGTTTATAATTCTGCATAATAGTTCAAAGTGTTCTGCCTGCTTTCTCCATGATTTGCTTTTCTGATGTATTCACAGCCAGTGTTTACTTTTCTGGGCCATGTTCTCACTCCTGCCCTTTCGTGTGTTTGTTTTATCATGATGAATCTTTGCTGAGACCTTCTTCCTATAGACAGATGGAACTTGGAACCATGCTGGGCATGGTTAAGGGCTCTGCAGTCTTCATCTCTGGGCCTGGGTCCCTTTCCATCACTGACAGTGTCCTGGAAGTCAGCCAATCCCAGCTGCACTGTCTGTGAACACGCTGTAAGAACAGATACCATGTGTACCATGCGCTGCCGTTCCTTGAATGAATAAGTGCTTGCTCATTGGTGGCTGCCATTAAGGAGGGCAAAAGGCCTGTATGTTGAGTACCTACCAACCCCCCATGCAAAATATGGAAATAACAGCACATAGGGCAGAGCTTCAGCTGTGACTGGGAGACTGAGCTAGGATGAGGGTAAAGAGTAAGTTCAAGGCCAGCAGCAGCTGCAGTACTGGTAGTATCCATGTGTCAGCAGACCACATCTATAGGCACCCTTCCATACCTCATAACATCAACAGAGCTTAGCAAACAGCCCTGATAATAGAAGCAAGGGATTTTTATTATTGAATATTGTTTTCCTGAGATAGTGTCTCTCTTGTTAATTTATTTACATGATCTCACATGGGTATAATACTTTTTTGTTTTGGTTTTGGTTTTGGTTTTGGTTTTGGGAGACAAGGTTTCTTTGTGTATCAGCCTTGGCTGTCCTGGAACTCTCTCTGTAGATCAGGCTGTCCTGGAACACTCAGAAATCCTCCGTGCTGGGATTAAAGGCATGCACTACCACTCCCCGGCTTGAGTACAATGCTTTTAATCTTATCTATCCCTCACCACACCCAACTTCCCCCAGAACCCTCTCTTATCCATATGCCTCTCTGGAATTCAAGTCCTCTTCTTCTGTGCACACACACACATACCCCTACTGAGTCCAATTAGTGTTGCCTGTATCCACGTGTAGTGTAGGGCTGACCACTGGGGCATAGACAAGCTAGCAGGACGTTTGTCTCTAAAGAAAACTGACTCTCTCTGCAGCCATGGACTCTTCCTCATCCGTGCTGGAATGGTCACTGGCATGGTCTTGTGCTGGACCTGTGCAGGCAGCCATAGCTGATGAGAGTTCGTGGGGACCACTTCCCTGACGTGTCCAGAAGACACCATTTCTCAGCAGTTCCCCAGGTTCCCTCACTCTGCCAGTCTCTGCCCCTTTTCCATGATGAGCCCTGATCCCTGGATGCAGGACTTGTGTTCTAGATGTCCCATCTGGAGACGAGCTCTCTGCAGTCAATCACTCACTCGCTGTACTTCAGCCCATTGTGGATGCATGTAATACTCTCTGCCTGCTGTGGAAAGCAGTGTCTTTGATGAGAGGTTAGAGCTGCAGTAATCAAGGTCAGTGAGCATGGCCCTTAGTGCCTTAATTCTTTAACCTTAGAAAGAAAATCGGGCCAAGATTTAGGACAATCTGGCAGAGAGAGGGCTTTTCTGGGACACTTTCCAGCATGTTGCCCTTCACTCACTTTTCTTGAAGTGTTTTTGCAGTGTTCCCCATTCCAGCCTCTATTGAGACTGACCCCCAGGGTGGGATAGCGGAGGTAGAGGACTGTTGGTTTCCTCTAGAATGCAAAGCACACATCTGTTAGGAAGTAAATCCCACTCTCTCCATTCTGAGTGTGTTTGCATGGAGGACCAGGGAAAAGGGCTTGAGTCAAAGTGTGTCTCATCTCCCTAGGGACAGCACCATCGTCAACCACTCGAGGAATGGCAGCTATGGTGAGAGCTCCCTGGAGGCCCACATCTGGCCGGAGGAAGAGGAGGTGGTGCAGGCCAATAGGAGGTGTCAGGACATGGAGTACACGTAAGGACAGCCATGTATGGCCACCAGATCTAAGTGGAGATACCTGCTGCTGTACACTCCTGCTCCAGCCAACCCCTGACCCCAGGCACACTGTTCTCTGTTCTAACTGGCATGAGCCTAAGGACCCCCAAGACTCTTGTCCTGGAGAGAAGAAGCAAGTGGCTCCATATAGCGGTTCTGTAGGGAGACAAGTGAAGACGAGCTATCTATACCTGGAGAATGTGTATGTCCCTGTTAGTTCAGGCATTTGTTTCTATAACCTCCATGATACTGTGAGCCGAGAATGAGAAAGAAATTTCACCCCCAAGGTCCAGAGATTTGGAGCCAGAATTACCTATTCCCACCAAAGACAAAGAGTTCTAAACAGTCAGTGTGTGCGATCCTCTGATGGACACACAATTTCCGGGGGTAGGGGTGGGGGTTATGTCATCAGAGTGCCTGTGGACCCCAGTCTCCTGAAGAGAAAACAGGGCTTCCAGACTGAGCCAGAAATAGGCTCAGCAAGTATCTATTACAGTTAGTAAAAGAACTCAAGGCTTACTGCTTATCTTCAGCCATCAGTGGGGGACGTCATCTTCCCTCCAAGAACCTGGCCATTTCTTCCCTTCCCCCACCCCTGCTGTAGAAATCACCCTGCAGTTACAACCTACCTTGCTTTGGGCCAGAGCTCCTGTGCTCCCCAGTATTCCTACCTCCATTCTTTCCCCTAAATGCGGTCCACAAGCAGCTTAGTCCTTGGAGTCCCTAGCAGAGAGCTACAGTCGTTCTCGCAGCTCTCCCGGGAGTCCTCCAGTCTCCCAAGGCACTGGGAAAGGTGCATTGTTTTGATCTACTGTGGAGGGCGCAGCTTGCAGACTGCTGCTGATTGACAGCTTCTGTACACCAACATTGTATCTCAGAATTACTCTGGAAATCCCTGAGACAAGTGTTGCAGAGTTTTCTAACTAAATGGCATTTTAATCATAGTTTTGTTCTTCTTTGGTTTGGTTTTACAGTATTAAAAACCTCCATGCCAAAATCATAGAGAAGGATGCCATGATAAAGGTCCTTCAGCAGCGGTCCCGTAAGGACACTGGGAAGACGGACTCTTCCAGCCTGCGGCCCGCCCGCTCTGTCCCGTCCATTGCGGCAACCACCGGGACACATTCCCGCCAGACTTCACTTACCAGCAGCCAGCTGGCAGAAGAGAAGAAGGAAGAGAAGACCTGGAAGGGGAGTATAGGTGAGATTCGGACCCAGAGAGCAGGGCACTGGCAGGTGGTCTCCCCATCACTGCCAGGACTCGGGATGCCACTTCATCTCAATTTTTAAAAATATTCTATTTATTTATTATGTATTCAGTGTTCCGTCTGCATGCCAGAAGAGGTCACCAGCCCTCATTATAGATGGTTGTGAGCCACCATGTGGATGCTGGGAATTGAACTTAGAACCTGTGGAAGAGCAGCCAGTGCTCTTAACCTCTGAGCCACCTCTCCAGCCCCCGCCCCCCTTCATCTCAATTTAAACATTCTTCAGTTGGGGAGGAAAGCCAGTCATGTTGGATTGTAGAGTTAAATCAGATGCGTGAAAGTGCTGTGTAGACTCTGAAGGTTACACAAGCTCTTGGGCTTGTGTTGGTTCTTATCAATATTGTTGACAGGGACTACATAAAATGTCTTAACAGGGCAAGCCTAGAGCCCCATGTCTTAGCTAGGTTTCTATTGCTGTGAAGAGACACCTTGGCCAAGGCAATTCTTATAAGGAAAACATTTAATTGAGGGGGCTTGCTTACAGTTTCAGAGGTTCAGTCCATTATCATGGTGGGGAGCATGGTGGTGTGCAGGCAGATGTGGTGCTGGAGCTGAGAGTCCTACATCTTGCAGGCAACGGGAAGTTGACTGACTCACTGGGCGGTATCCTGAGTATAGGAAACCTCAAAGCCCACCCCCAAGTGACACACTTCCTCCAACAAGGCCATACCCACTCCAACCTAATAAAGCCACACCTCCTAATAGTGCCACTCCCTGTGAGATTATGGGGGCCAATCACATTCAAACCACCAAACCCTCAGAATGTCACTTCATAGTGTGTCTAAACCTGTGGGACATGAAAAGGCTCAAGCAAATAATGGGGAAAGTGTGCTCAGAGAATCACTCTCAAGGACAGGAGTCTTCCCATGTTGTACAGGCGGAATGTTGAAAATTATCCAGGAGTGGGTCTTAGCTGGGGTGGTATCCTAAAGTACACAGGATTGCTCACAGGCTGGGCCAGTGAGCTTGGAGAGGAAGCTTCTAAGTCCTCTGTTCCTTCCTCTGCTTGCTGGCAACTCCAGGGGGCTGGCCCTTCTTTGGCATCCGTGTCAGGTTCTCTGCTCTGCCCAGAGTCAGTTTTCTCCAGCACATGACCTCAGAGGGATCTGGCTGATTTGTCCTACAAGCTATAAGGGTTTCCAGATGAACCCACAGAGTTGAGGGAACCAAAGACTCTCAGCCAGAACATCTGTTTGAAGTCCTTCTACTGGTGGCCCCTATAACCTCAGCTCATCAAAGAGGATGCATGGGGACAGGAACTATGATAGAGACTATCCCAAGGACACTCAGCTCCCAACCCAGTGAGAGGCAGGTCTGGTTAAGGAATCTGAAATTATTCAGTTCTGATGGAAATGTCTCTAGGATAAATCTGTGACATGCAGCCAGGTACACATCACTGATGCCTGGGTTTGTATCTCAACATTTAGCAGGTCAACACAAGGCCTGAGAGTTGAGCACCGTGACCTAAGGAAGACTGGCCATGTTGTCTGCACCAGTATACCTCTTTATCAGTGTCATTGGTACCCACATACCAGTCACAAAAACAGGAGGGACTCTGAGGGTTCAGGAGGCCACCTTCACAGACTCCTACACAGGACCTCAGGTTTTCCCATCTCGCACATGATGGACTTGAAGAGGTGTTGGAGACGACAGTGTCCGCCTTCCTGATTGCTGAGCAGATCCCAGGAGAGATTTATTCTTCTCCCATGTCTGGATCACTGTGTCTGAGTCTGGGCAGTGGTGAGGTGGGATTCAGGTTGGTGGGGCTGAGTGGCAAGGGTCTTTTTACCCTCTGACATACCCCACCAGTCCAACTTAGGTTTTCAGTTGTTTGAATTTAGAATACAAATACCAACTCCACAAAGAATGTAATTACCTAGGACTAGGGACATAATATAGGAGTATTTCTCATTTCATTAAGCACACACGCACACACATGCTTATTAAGGGTTTAGTGAATAAATCATTGAATAAATGAAGTCATTCCTAGTCTGGAAAAAAAGATAAATTTTCTTACAAAAGGAAATAGAGGGAAACAGATCATCCTTGAAAAGCCACTTCTTCTTCCTTCAGGATTCCTGCTGGGGAAAGAGCATCAGGGCCAGGCCTCTGCCCCTCTGCTGCCGACCACACCTGCCTCTGCACTGTCCCCTCCGGCTTCCACCACATCGGCCGGCACATCGGCCGGCATGTCGGCTGGCAGCACCCACGCCAAGACAGGCAGCAAGGACAGCAGCACCCAGACGGACAAGAGCACTGAGCTCTTCTGGCCCAGCATGGCTTCCCTCCCCAGCCGCGGCAGGTTGAGCACGGCCCCTTCCAACAGCCCCATCCTGAAACATCCAGCTGCCAAAGGGACCGTGGAGAAACCGGGTATGTGGCCCCTACCTCTACCATGCTTGGAGACCCCATGAGACTGTGTGACTTGAGGGAGGGAATCTAGATGGGAGCTGTGGAAAGTTCAGGAAGCCCAGCCGGCTCCTGTGTTTCAGTATTGGTCGTCACAGTGACTTTCAGACTGTGTGTGCTCTTCATTGGTAGGGACTAAAATGTGTCGAGATCTGCTTAGTTCATTACTGGAGAAGAGGAGCACCCAGCTCGAGTGACCTGGCCATGTGTGTGTTCTACCCTGCCCTGGGGGAAGTACAACAAATATCTGATAGAAGTAACTTAGGGGAGGGGGATTTACTGTGGGCTCGTGCCTTGGGGGAACAGTCCATCACGGTAGGTACAGCAAGACAGGACTGAAGTGTGAAGCTGCTTGTTCACATCTTCGCAGACAGGAAATAGGGCAATCTGGGTCTTCAGCGGCTTTCTCCTTTCTTAATTTTTACTCAGTCTAGAACCCTGAGACACTGTCTTCTCTGGGAGCCCCCCCACCAGTCATTCTGTACTCCCCACTGAGATATTCTCAGCCTCCCATGAGTACACCAAGGTGCCTGAGACTCTTGGGCAGGCCAGGATGTTAGAAATGCTTGGGAACCAAGGCACCTGCTCCTGGTTGCTGATGTTTGCCCTCGGTTTGACAGAGAGCTCTCCTGGCCATGGGAAGTCGACAGACCACAGAAGCCGCGTCAGCAGCTCATTGCACAAGCCCGAGTTCCCAGATGGGGAAATGATGGAGGTGCTCATCTAGCCCTCGTCCTGTGGAGTTTCATACCAGCATGCTGACAAGAAAGATGGCTGAAAGAAGAGAAGACCTAGATGGTAGTAACTGGGAAACCAGGACAGGTGTGGCCACTTCATGTTACCAAAGCAGCCGGCTCACAGGACTGCAGAGGAAGGGAGAGAAGATGCATGCAGACTTGGAAGCAGAGTTGAGAAGAAATAGGAGTGAGATTTTCCATTGTAGAGAAAGCGTATGTCATGGGGAGGCTCCATGCTTGCCCTATTCTTGGCTTATAGACAGATGAAGAAGAGCTGGGCCTTCCTTGGAACCACCCCATTCCCTTTGCCTCTTAGAAGGTTTGGTTTAAGAAGAATCTGCTGGAAATCCTGAAAACCCATCTTGGCATAATGTAGTGTTTCTGTGTCATCATGGGGTTGCATGTGCGCATGCATGTGTGTGCGTATGCGTGTGTGTGTGTGTGTGTGTGTGTGTGTGTGTGTGTGTGTGTGCCTGCCCTTCGAAGATACATCCAGGGTAATGGGGAATTCCACAGGCAAGTTTTGGCACCTACTTGGCTGTTTGGTTTGTGGGCTCGGTGTGAGGCTTTGCTTGTCTGAACAGGATGGGAGTGTTGTGACCACGTCCTCACCCACCCTAACTCCTTGGAGCTTGTTTCTGCCTCTGCTCTATTTCCTTACTTTACTTTGTTGTGTTTTTTTCTGTTTTCTGAGACATAGCAGATTTCCTTACATATGGGACTTAGGAGACTGTCATCTTTGCTGTGGTGTCCAGTGGGACAGAGCCTCATGCTGGCACCCTGGCTGCCCCCACCCCTCACCTTTGCTTAGCTGAGCTGCAGCTGTTAATTTCACTGTGAGCCAGGAAACCTGGATGGGGAGCAGGAGTCCATGAGTCACTGATGTCACATCATGCCTCTGATTTGGTTTTCACTCACATCTACTCTCTTGTAAAAAGCCCGACAGTTATGCCCCATTGCCCTGCTAGGAAGACCTCAGTGTGAACAGGTGTGCAGGTTCCTGATGGTAGTTTGCACACAGCTCCCCAGGCAGCTTCCAAGATCTCACCAGGCATCCCGGGCCACTTTCTCATATTTGAGGCTTTCAGGTCTTTCCATTGCTCTCTGCCCTGGTTGCTGTTGGTGAGCACAGAGGCTTCCCTGATCACTTCTTTCCTGTGGACTTGCTTTGTAATCCAAGATTGGTAGACACACGGTGTGGCCAGTGTCTCACAAGGGATGCAGCTTACCCGAAGTGAGGCAGCCATGACATGGAAATGAGCCACCGTGAGAGAGGGGCAGGGCCCTGGGGCTGCGGCCACAGTAAGGTCTCCTGCACATTGCTCAAGAGAAGCCTTCCAGGGCACAGATGTCCGGCTCTTCAGGCTCCTGAACTTTCCCCAGCTCAGTAGGATTTGTTTTCCAAGTCCCTTTCCTCATCACGACTTTTCCCTCAAGGGAAGAAAGAAGAGCGCTAAGTCTGTGATTTTTAAAGTTCCTCTTAAACACAGCACCGAAGATGGATCTGCTCGGGGAGCTCTACTCAGGTCATTTGTTCCAGGACTTGTCCCCAGGGGAAAACCTGAGTGAAATTGTGACCTCCCCAGGTTGAGGTGGTACATGGATTGTGAGAGTTGTAGCCTGGACATCAGATCAGATCAGACAGAGGAGAGGTGGTGTTGTCTAGTACCTGAGCCATCTGACAGGACAAAGGAGGTGGGACCGGCCTCCCCAAGCTCCACCTGGCAGTGGACACTGGGCTTGGAGCTCCCACCAGCCCCTTACCTCCTCTTGTCTCACGTCTCTGGCAGCCTGAGTACTGAGCTTGCCCCGTGTCCTGTGGGGGAGTGGGGAGAAGACAGTGCAGGAGATCTTACCAGCTGCGAGGAGCTGGAGAACGGATGCAGGTTGGGGTGGGGACCATTTCGGATAGGGCATGGAGTTCAGTTAATGGCAACTAGCTCTCTTAAGAGCATGCTGTCTCCAATTAATGTTGGGGACAAACCAGAGAGGAGAGTGTACAGAGGTGGGAAATTTGTGAGGTCTTCCAGCCCTGTGCCATGTCTGAGCCCCTCTGCCCAAACTTAGGTGGCATTGTCTCCCAGCATAGGGGTGAAGCACTGCCCGTGTACTCAAAGTCTAGTCTGAGTGTTCCAGACACACTGCACTCGTGGGCAGAAGGTCCCTGCTCCAGCCCTCCCTCCTGCACGGTCAATATTTCAGTTGTCAAAACACAAAGGGGATGCGGACAGTTTGGGGGCTTTAACTACATGTGTACTGTGGCTTTCGTCCAAGACTCCATGTTGAGAGAATGCCTGTGGCTTTAAGACCAAGGCCCTCCGGTCCTCCATTATGTAATTCTCTTAGAAAATACAGGATGAAGGAGCTTTAGCGCTCAGCAGCCATTCCGAGCTCTGGGCTGTCCACAGGATCTGATCTTGACACTGAGAACAGCAGCACTACGTAGGTATTTTAGTGCTGACGGCATGCAGGACTAGAAAAAGTGCCTGTTAACTGGTTCGTAAAGCACCAGGGAACAAGGCCGGAACAATCTCCTGAGCGCACACACAGACGCCGAAACTGGACCCCAGAGGCTTACAGCCCGTCTCCAAGCTTCAAAGCCGATGCTAGGACTAAAAGACTCAGAAGAGGAGTGCACAGCCTGGAACACGATGCGCAGAGCTGGGCCTGGGTGCTCTGTGGCCCCATGTGTGACTTGTGTGCACACAGGGAAGTTGTCACACCTCTTGAGGCCTGAGAACAGGACTAAGCCCAAACCTATAACTACTAAACCCCACCACCCTCAGGCGGGGACAGAAGTCTTTATGTTCTGTTAAAAGCACAACTACAAAGCAGATTTTTTTAAAAAGCCCTTCCTCATAAAGCAGATGTCTGGTCTTCAGGCGTCCCAGGAGCATTTGACCATAGGATCTGAGGCTCTTGTCTCAGGGTAAAGGGTGAAGGCCATGGCGTTTAGTGATAACTTGACCACCGTCCTGCTTTGTCCTTGAGTGGGCCGTGCGGTGATGTCTGCCTGCTTCCAAGTGTCATGTGAAACATGAGAAGTGTAGGTCAGGTCTCTGCCACTGGGTGGTTCATTAAGTGATGGTTCTGTATTGTAAGAACTCATCCTGTCTGGAGCTTCACAGCACTAAGCTGCCGGGAAAAACATTAATTTCCAAAGAATTAAGAGTGTGTGCTAAACACTTGACATTGTTCTTTCTGCTTCCAGAAGCTGTTGACCAGGAACTGTGGAGTGTCCAGCATGTTCCCACTGTGCCTCCTGGGTGGGGCTGCCCTGTTGTACCCCCAGCTTTCCTTAGGGGTAGGGATAAGGACTGGGGACCAGTCCTGTTCAGTCCTGCAAAGGTCTCTCTTTGGAGCCCACGTAGCTTGACCTTTCGCTTTGAGTGTATCAAACAAGTTGTTCCAAGTGAGTTTCTGGCCTCAGAACAGAGAACCCAGCGGTTCTACAATCAGGAAAGCAGCTCCAGTGTCCCCTGCAGAGAGGCCAGACAGTCCTGTTGACTGTCCCCTGCTTGGCCTCAGCCACCTGCACATATTAAATGTAGTGGCTGAAGCTCCTCCTTCCAAGAGCTGATGGGCTGGGTCCTCCCCTCCCTGCCACAGACTAGAGACTCTTACAGACTGTCAGCTAAGGCTGAAGGCCTGGAGACAGTAAGGTGACAGTGACACATTAGGGGTTTCCAGGCAGGTCACTCATGTGTAGGCTGCGGAGAGCTGTGCTGACTGGGAGGGTGCGTTCTCCAAGCACACAACCTCTTCCTTGTCTGCACTGGAGTGCAATGTTTCTCTGTGTTCTCTGGGTGATTGCACACCCCCTTTTAAGCAAAGGAGTCTTGTGGATGTTGGAAGCAAGATCTGGCAAATGTTCTTAAATGGCGAAGCCAGAGAAAAACCAGTAACTTCCCCAAAAGCGGAGTCAGCTGGTCTCTAAGTATATATGTTGGCTTTCTTATACTCTTTCTAATTGATTAATGTGTTCTAAATGTCTTTAGTTGGTGTGAGGATTGTTTAAAGCTTTAAGCATTTGGGGTGGCTCCACGGGAGATAGGCTGTATAGTAACAAACCTCAGAAGCCAGCCGGCTAGCAGTATTTTTCCCTCTTATCAGTAGCATACCCTTTCTTGTTTAGTAATTTAATAGTATATTACAATGTGTATATGTAAGTGCATACATATGAGGTGGAATTTCTTAATATCCATAAACTCCTACTGTTTGCCATGAGCTTTCTGCTTGGGAGGGCCGCAGGGCTCCCCAGATAAATCAGTTGTTGAATGGCCTCCAGGGTCTGGCATGTTCCCCTGATTCCCCGTGAGGTGAGAGGTTCTTGTTTTTTGAAAGTGGATTTAAGTATGAACACAGAGGGCAATGAGTCAGAGTAAGAGTCCCAGGGCCAGCGAGATGGCTCAGTGGAATGGGCATTGCCTCCAAAGCCAAGATCCCCAGGACTCACGTGGTAGGAGGAGGGAACCAGCTCCTGCAAATGCTCCTCTGACCTACACACACACACACACACACACACACACACGCACACGCACACGCACACGCACGCACACATACACTTTTTAGAAGACTATCAAGACATGTAGGAAGAGTCATCAGTACATGTGACCTCTGGGGCCTTGTTTTCAAGCCCGTTTCTCTTGCCAGGCCTCACACGCTTCTGCTCCCCCCTGCCTCCCGCATATGCTACAGACCTAAGTACATATCCATTAGTATGAACACCCAGTAGGTATTCTGTAAAATGGAGATATACTTAAGTGCATGTTGTTGTCGTGTGTGCTGTGACTGAGGTGTGTCCTCTGCCCTCCCTCCAAGGCAATGCATATACAGCAGTTTCTAGGATCAGCTTCTCTGTTTTATTGCCTGTGGTGTGTTTACTTGTGACTTTGCCTGGGAGTCTGCTCTCACATACACACCTGTGAGTATTTATTACAAAGCAGAGTGAGGACAGGCTTATCCACAGTACTTGTATTTGAATGTTTTCTAGGAGGGACAGTGGCGCCGCCTCCTCAGTGAGGCACTGACAGAATCAGTGTCAAACTCTGTGAAACAGACAGCACAGGTACCAGCATCAGCCTGAGTGCCCTGGGGCCACCGTCCTTTCTGCTTGCCCTGTGTGTCGGGGGGTGTGGTTGTGTGTGTCCCTGTGCTGGGGGCATGTGCCGCACTGCCCAGCATGCTCTGGTATCCACATGTAATCTTTGGCATCTTTACGTCTGGACTGTATTGAGAGGTGGTGTACAGATCTGTACAGATGGGTCCATGTGCAGAGTGGGCGAGTCCCCCCACAGTGAATATGGATACTGTTGGTCAGCCAAAGATTTTCCTGTTCTTTGCTGCTTAAACTTTGTGCCTTAATATTGTAAATAATAAATGGGTAAAACAGCAAGGTGGCTCTTCTTTCCCCTCCTTGTACTGTTTTTCTCCACAGGACATGAAGGAAGCGCACACGTCTCATGTTGACACCCTGCACATGCGAGCGCCTCTTGGTGCTAGCTCCAGAGCCTTGCGGCTGCCCCAGCGGCCCTCAGCCCACACAGACACAGGCTCTTGAAGGAGACATTGAGTCATAGCAGCACTGCTCGAGTTGGCAGCCCACACTCCCTGCCCGGAAGATGAATGAGGAGGGGAAAGAAGTGTGGGAGGCTGGGCCGGGCAGCGGGGGTCCTCTCCGCCTATGCAGGCACCCTCTGAGAACTCATGGATGCTGGCCTGTGACTGTGGGAAACAGCGCTCACTGCCTTGGGGATTCACCCAAGCAGCCTGGATGCCAGGGAGCAGACCACAGTCAGACATGCTCTGTGCCCCAAGATGCACAGGGGAAATGGTGGCTGCTTTGTCACAAGAGAATTGGCGGGGTGGGAGTTAGGGGGTGGTTTGATAGCAGTGAGTCACATGATAAACTAGAATTCTGGCAAGGATCCTCTGTGACTAACACTGAACAGAATAAATCCCAGGAGAGTCCACACAGCAGGCAAAGGTACTTCTGGTGACTAGAAAGCACTGACTTGAGAAAGGGGCCATGTCCTCTGTTTGTCTCTGGCCATGTCTTCTGGAATAGAAGTCTGTCTCCATCCCAGGTCCCAGCGTGGGAAGGGATGAAGGAGGCAGCTCCCAACCCCCACAAACACGGTGTGGTCCCTGTCAATCCTCAAAGTAGTCTAGTCACTGTCTGTAAAGACCAGGAAACTGAGGCTCAAACAGAAGCGAAGGTTAGCAGGGCAGAGATTTCAGCTCTGGTCTTCAGACACAGTTGGCAGACTTGCTTCCTGTGGGTCCCTGGAGGCGCAGAGCTCAAGCCTCTGTCTGCCTCACTTCTTGCACATCCTGCCTTCTCTCCAGATACATACATCCTCTGAAGAACTGTTTCTTTTTTGGAGTAATCCTCACATACTCATTAGGAATTCAGTCACATAAAATGGGACCAGCAGTTACTGAAGAGAGCTGCTACTGTTGGGCTGGGTGTTAGGTCTGTTATCTTGTTGATGAAGGAAAACAAGGAGAGTGCAGTAGTTCTCAAAACGGAGTTTCAGACACAGTGCTACGGAAGAGCACATTAAGAATGCAAACGAACTCGGGTCACATCCAACAACAGATGGCAGCCTGTGTCTCTGGTACTGGCACGCTAAGGAAAGGGTTCTGAGGTCAGCCACAGTCTGGGAACCAGGAGGCCAGGCGCTGCTGGGCTGGCACACTGACACTGGTGTGGTACGTCGAGGAACTGGGCTAGGACCTCTCTGAGAGACTGCTGGGTCCAGTCTCTCCAGGACGCTGGGAGTGAAACCCAGTGCTGGGGCAGAGGGGCCCACATGTGCATTTCACTAGTCAGAGTACTAGCCCAGTACAGAAGCCCCTGGACCCTCTAAACAGA